>CM064891.1:24792863-25040725 GCA_030347415.2 Decapterus maruadsi
CATCTCACTCTGGAAAACAACGACCCTCGGACGTGAAGCGCCATGCAGCCTCCAGCTCGGCCGTGGTTACAGACTCTGCAGTGATGCAACGACGACACATCGGTGTCGGCCAAGGTTTTCACTTTGTCTCCGTCTGAGGAGCAGCAAACAATGACAACTGTTTAGTTACTGGACGGGAACCAACAACACACGCTGCTGGCTTATCGCACCGCGGTGGGAAATAAAACCACGACTACGGCGCGGCTTCAGCCAATCAGACGGCCCCGCCGCCACCGAGGCCTCGTGGCTACATCAGCTCCTAAACAGAAGCTCGGCGCGAACACACAGTCTGTTATTATTGGTTGTGGAGGATGAGCTCAGCGTTTGACTCAGACTCAGATCTCAGATCAGTTTGAAGAGATTTATGTTCAGCAGCTTTTATCAGCGAAGCAGCAGGAGACGTTTCAGTAAACATGACGTCAGGGAGGAAGAACAAGGAGGTGCTGCTTCTTGGAAATAAAGACAGACCTCCTTGTTCTGAGGTTATTTATTATTAATAAAAACAGATATTTTCTCCTCCGTTTCCTCTGTTAACACCATGATCTCCATCTACAAAACACACCGTTGAGTTGTGTGATGATTGATGGACCCAGACCGTAGGGGGCGGTGTGACCAAGCTGTGCAGAACAAAACAAGAAAAAAAAACAACATGTTTGGATGAATGACGTCAACGCACGTTGCAGTGACATCCAACACTCTTGTTTTCCCTCGTTGTGTACACAAAAACATGACACCACAGTTTTCCCAAATCTCCACTTTGGCTGAAGTTTTCAGAAAAAGATGCTGAAACTGAGTTTTCATGTGAACGAAAGGAGAAAAGGTTTTTTCCCAGCGTCACGGCCTGATTGTGACGAGCCCCATGGGGGGGGGGGGGGGGGGGGGACATCACCTCCTGTCCACCTGACACACCTGTGTTCAAGACTCTCTCTCTCTCTGAAGGCAGCACGGTAACACTTTATTTGACGCCTATAACACATTATAACTATACTTATAATGAGTTATAATGCAGTTATAGCACTGTATAATGGTTATAAATACTCATAAATGATCATATTGCTTTATAACAATCATCATAACACACTATAAAGTATTTTATCATGACTTATAAGGTCATATATATATATTATAATAAGTTTGTTAGTAACTCGCTGACAATGACCCACATTATAGAGCATTGTAACTTACAATATTATAATACTTGACCTTAAACGCCATTTTTAAATACTTTACTATCTGTTATGCTTGTCATAAACTCTTATGATCATTTATGAGTGTTTATAATGATAGTTATACACGTTTATGAGCCAATTATAACACATTATAACTATATTTATAATGCATTATCGCTGTGGTTTTACTAACAATTATAACGTATTATAATACCTGACCTTATAAGTCAAGATCAAATGCTTTATAGTGTGTTATGCTTATTGTTATAACTGCATTATAACTCATTATGAGTATGGTTATAATGATTTATAGAGATAGGCGTCAAATAAAGTGTTACCGGCAGCATCGGTGACTGGATCGACTCAGGTCAGTCCGAGGAGGTCATGACCTTTGCAGCTGATCCAGGACCAGACCTTCTTATCCTGGCCGATCTGTGGGAGTTCCTCTGTTGTTCGAGGTTTCAGGATCTGGGTTGGATCAGATCTGAGTCTCCTGATGACAACATGATCAGAGAAGGAAAGTTTAGTTCAGTTCAGTTTAGTCTGAAACATCTTTTGCACATCCCGAGGCTCGGGAGCAGATTCTGACATCACAAAGACGACTGATGAATATTGACAGACATGAACCTGCAGGCCGGCCGTGCTCAGACTCCCAATGCTGCTCCACAGATCAACAACAGCTCCGCGGCAGCTAATGAATGGAGGCTGTGGTGACGTTGTTCTGTCAAGAACAAACTTTCACTCTCAGGTTTCAAAATATATCTGACACGCAGGCCCGGCTGCTGGAAGGAGCGTCCAGGTTTTCCATATGTATTCAACTTACAGGTCATTTGTTATATTAAAACAATCTAGAAAATATCAATCAACCAAATGCTTTTCCATGAGAGAAGCCCTGCGTAGATTCCTGGGTAGATTATTTTAATCAGAAATACATGAAGAGGTCGAACAGGTTTCCATGCGACCCCAACGACCAGCAGCACCACGATGGAGCAGCACGACTCCTCAGAATAACGGTCCTACAGGTCTGACGGGGCCTCGACAGCCAAGTGGAGCAAAACCATTCAGTATTTTCTTCACATGTTCCACCAGAGTTTATAAATTACAACATCGGCTCCTTCGTCCAGAAACCAGAGAGTCCATCAAACAACCAAAAAACTCCAACCGGGCAGGATGACGTGCGACCGGGACGCCGTCCAACTGAAAATATGACTTTGATTTACAAGCTGGTCCTCTTCTAATTGGTCAGGTCTGAAGCTGAAGGAGTCCAACAATAAAAAAGTCAAAAATTCTGTTCTGATTTAGACCAAAGAAAACAAACTGATCACTTCCCTGAGAATCATCATCATCATCATCATCATCATCAGCCGCGGACCCGGTCCAGGTCTCATTAAAGTGGTCGAGCTGTTTCCGTCAGACGAAGGCGAAGGAGCCACTCGAGTGTCTGAGGTTACAGATTTACTCCTCAGCATCAGGCCAAGACTCACAAAACATGCATTTGTCAGCTGGAGCCGCCATCAATGAAAACTTGGCCTGACAGGTTCAGACTGTCTGTTCCGCAAATGATAAACAGGGTCAGAGCTGGATCAGGAGCTCAGCGCTGCTAAATCACTGAAGATCAAACACAAACGTAGAGTAAACTCATCTCCACCACCAAGACTTTTAATTTAGCCACTTAGCATGGAGGCCTTTGAAGTCCTGCTGCAGTGGTGATGTATGTTTTTCTGGTATTGAAAGCTTCATTCATTGATTTTTCAGGCCACTGTTGGGGAATAAAAACTATGTTTCCTCCCTTTTTAGCTCCGTCTTTGGTCTCCACCACCTCCTCCCTGTTTCAGAAGATGCTTTCAATGACCAGGTCCAAGAGAGCGGCGTGGTCCCACTGTGAAGGCGTCTGCAAAGGTGTCATCCGTCTTTCCTGGGAGGAAACAGGTGGAGCCTCTGTTCTTCAAGAGAAAAACATCAAGTCATTGTGAGAAGGTCAGAAAGGTGTGAATGCACCAAGACACCTTCAAAGACGGTCTGGATCCCACGTGTCCACAGTCATTTGGATTGGATTGGACTTTACTGTTCCAAAGGGAGATTAGTTTTGGGCTCTGAGCCTCTGCATTACACAAAACAATACATACGACAACAATACGAGACATTCATACAAAGTATGGTTCGACACATTTTCCTGCATATAAAAATAATGATATGATCAAGAGTGAAATAATAAAACTATTCAAAAAAGGTCAAATCAGTCAAATTCATAAAACCTACAGTTCTACATATTACTGTTTAGTGCCTTAATGACGGAAGGGCTTTAGCAGAGCGAGTCCTGACCACAACAAAGAACCGCCCACTTTAACGACAAAGCAGAGATATTTTACTATTTGCAATGGATAAAACTTGTTTTTTTTTATTTGCATATGAAGCAGGATGTAAAATCTGATCACAACTGCTCACTGGAGCTGCACGTTCATACAAGTATTAACAGTTGGTGGAAATCCTCCAAGATTCACATCAGAGATGCAAAGCTCCATAAAAACAAACAGGATGCAAAGTAGGCCGTTCTGCTTCGTTTCAGTTTGACCTCTGTGTCTTTTAGTTTTGTAGGTAATTGATCATAATTCTAAGTATTTGATATAAAACTCTGAGCCGATGACGACACTGGATGACAGAGCCATTACAATTGATTGTGATGGGAGTGGATTTGTCTTAGTTTGGTGCCAACATCTGCAGAATATTGAACCAAATCTTGAAATAATTCCCTGGATGACTGAGAGCTCTGCTGCTGCTGCTGCTGCTGCTGCTGCTGCTGCTGCTGCTGCTGCTGCTGCTGCTGCTGCTGGAGCTCCATCCTCACAGGAACATGAAGGTCTGTCCAGCGTCTCGTGGCAGTAAATCAGACGGTCGTTGAGACGGTTTCTGGTCTGGACCGGGACAGAAACTCTCTGATCGGAGCCGATCGATCGGTGTAAAACACGGCCAACCTCCCTCTAATTAAACACGCTGATCAAACACAGACGGGAGAAGAGAAAACACTCGACCGTGGTCGTGTGTGTCGTCTTCTGTCGTCGCCGTCGCCGCCTCCAACACCGCGCAGAGCCTTCGGGCTTGTGTAACGAGTTTCTGAGCTTTGACCTCATCGTCTCCGGGGGCCGTTTATGGAGCTCAGTCAGATCCACGTTCAGCCTGTAAAATAGCAGCTCGGTTTACAGACAACATCAGCCTGTTTCCATATTATTGTGGAACCACGTGAAGGTTATTTTTCTTGGAAATACACAAATAAAAAAAATATATAAAAGAGATGTGTTGTGAAGAAGTGTCTGACAAAGTGCCTGTGGAGCTCAGGAGAAGAAAGAGAGGGATTATCGCCTTTTAATGTCCTGCAGATTCATAATATTTAAACGTTTGCTCCTCAGTGTTAAAACCCTTCAGCTTCTCTTTCATAGTCTCTAAATGTCAAGCTGCATTATCCTGAGCACAATAACCGGATCAGTGCTCTCCGCTGTGTTTGACAGCGACACAGCAAAAATATACAATTAGCATCCAGTCTGCTCTCTTGTGTGAAACCTCCACTGATTCCATATTTCCCTCATTAGTCTGCAGCGAGCGCTCCAGGTCCATCTGCCTCCCATTAACGGTGGCAGCCAGAGAGGCTCGACTCTCACACAGCCCGGGCTCATGCAGCCCATGTGAAAGCCTCTATAAAAAGTTTCCCGTTGTTACCTTTGTGTCATGGAAAGTTGTCGTTTGGAGAAAGTTCATGGCGCTTTGTGTCGGTTGTGTGTGTGTGTGTGTTTCTTCCCTGGAGCAACGCTGCCACCTAGTGGTGGAGCCGGGGAACAGAGGAGGGATCGGGGTTCACGTGAAGGTGGAAAACTGGACTTTAGCCTGTTTACACATGTTTTTAACAAGTAGAGTGTGAATTTAAAGCTTCTCCAGTGTCGTCCTGTCTCTCTGTGGTAATAACTGATCCACATCAACAGAGACTTTTATTATAACAGTTGAAATGTTCACATCCCAAGAAAAATCCACCACACGTGTCTACACAGCCTTGTCTCTTCCACTGATGTGGCATCTGTGAATCTGTAAAGTGTTGTGAGTGAGAGATAAGACTGTAGAGGTCAGAGGTCACCAGGGTCACGACCAGGATGATGCAAAAAGTCAAATAACTGCACTTAAATACTTCAAAAACTCTTAGTTTGGCACAAATCATACTTTAAAGATGATATTGGTGTTATTTGAAATAACATCTACCTTTATTTTGAAGGAGCTTTAACAAAAACATCTACCTTTATTTTGAAGGAGCTTTAACACAAACATCTACCTTTATTTTGAAGGAGCTATAACACAAACATCTATAACACAAACATCTACCTTTATTTTGAAGGAGCTATAACACAAACATCTACCTTTATTTTGAAGGAGCTTTAACACAAACATCTACCTTTATTTTGAAGGAGCTTTAACAAAAACATCTACCTTTATTTTGAAGGAGCTTTAACACAAACATCTACCTTTATTTTGAAGGAGCTTTAACACAAACATCTACCTTTATTTTGAAGGAGCTTTAACACAAACATCTACCTTTATTTTGAAGGAGCTTTAACACAAACATCTACCTTTATTTTGAAGGAGATTTAACACAAACATCTACCTTTATTTTGAAGGAGCTTTAACACAAACATCTACCTTTATTTTGAAGGAGCTATAACACAAACATCTACCTTTATTTTGAAGGAGCTATAACACAAACATCTACCTTTATTTTGAAGGAGCTTTAACACAAACATCTACCTTTATTTTGAAGGAGCTTTAACACAAACATCTACCTTTATTTTGAAGGAGCTTCAGGCTCTAACTCTCTGTATTTATTCTAATATTATCTATTATCCATGAATGCCTTTAGTCATTTACAGACATTTCTATGCAGAAATCTGTAAAACAATAATAAAACCACTTTCCTCTGATTGAGGGCTAAAAGAATCCTTTCAGTGCGCTGTCAGATTCTCCTCCAATAGAAACAAGTTGTGTGCTGCAGCCTCGGCCCTGATTGAACCCAGATGGACACTTCACTGACTCATCTCAACCTCGTCGTCCAAAGCGCTCTCTTGAAATATGGTAGCGCCAGGCAGCGTTGTGTAATTGTGACATTCTTGTATTGTTTGATGTGCATGAGAATGAGTGCAGCGGCCTGCAGTGCATGTGTTGACTGAGTGTGCAGCAGGACATGTGGTGCAGCTCATGTCGCTCGCTGACAGATGATGCATGGAGAGGCCGGCGCTCCGAGTTTTAGGAGAGAGAGTCTTTGGAGGGAAAATATTTAGCCTCTGCAGTGGTGTTTATGCTCTGACAGGATCTGATACACAGTCTCAGAGCTGAGCGATGGATGGAGGGTTTGATCTGTGGGATCTGCTCCGACCCCCTGAACCTGAACCTGAGCCTGTTCTCTCTCTGCACAGTGTTTTTCATCTAGCGCCATCATCAGGTCAGACCCAGGTCCAATACAAACACCTGCAGAAATGATGACCCTCATTATCATGTTTAGGTTATAATTAACAGGCTAACTTTAAAGTGAAACGCCAACATTTTTTTTTACATGTCTTGCCTCACTCCTGAGTCCATGACCAGCAGATAGACGCCATCCTTTCGACTGTGCGTGCAGTAACAAGGGAGATAGAGCCGTATCGCCCGTAATTAGCTTAGCTCAAACACTGGAAGTGTATGGGTAGTGTTAGCCTTAGCTTAGCTCAAACACTGGAAGTGTATGGGTAGTGTTAGCCTGTCTCCACCTAAAGTCGCTAATTAGCTTAGCTCAAACACTGGAAGTGTATGGGTAGTGTTAGCCTTAGCTTAGCTCAAACACTGGAAGTGTATGGGTAGTGTTAGCCTGCCTCCACCTACAGTCGCTAATTAGCTTAGCTCAAACACTGGAAGTGTATGGGTAGTGTTAGCCTGCCTCCACCTACAGTCGCTAATTAGCTTAGCTCAAACACTGGAAGTGTATGGGTAGTGTTAGCCTGCCTCCTACCTGAGCTGAAATCAGCATCAGAAGCTGATTTCATTTTAGCTCTAAACTCTGTAAATATATCACTTTATCAACATTTCAAACATTTTCAGGTGAGAAAGTAGCCGTTTAGATCAGCGGTGTGTCGTTAATTTGTCTAAATACCAGCTGTTTACTATTTTGTTTGGACGAATGTGGGGCTACTCAAGCTAGCTGTTGTAACCAATGCACTTCTGGTTACTTTCACAAAAAAAACACCTGTTGCTCTTTACATACAGAAAACCATGACGATAGAATTTGTGCTTTTACTTTGAAACAGGAAGCTAACCTACCCTCGATGTAGCTAGCTTGAACCAAAATAAACCGTCTTAGCTTAGCTTCCCGTTAGCGGCATTTGACCGCTCAAGATGCCTTACCGGAGAGTTTAGTCAGCTCTGAGACGAAGATCGGCGCCGGTTTCCGTTTAGAGTTGCTGAAGAGTTTCTCTGACTTTAGGTAGAGGCAGGCTAACACTACCCATACACTTCCAGTGTTTGAGCTAAGCTAAGGCTAACACTACCCATACACTTCCAGTGTTTGAGCTAAGCTAATTAAGGGCGATACAGCTCTATCTCCCTTGTTACTGCACGCACAGTGGAAAGGATGGTGTCTATCTGCTGGTCATGGACTCGGGAGTGAGGCAAGACACGTAAAAGATAAATTGTTGGCGTATCCCTTTAAGATAAGGTCATACTGTACCTGCACAGAGCTGCACAGGTTCCCTCAAATCAGATAACAAAGTCACATGATTGATCCGTTCGTCCTCCAGTAGATGAGGTTCAAAGCTGAATGGAGCTGTAACGTTTTGCTTTCTGAACGTCTGGATCATCAGTCAGTCATGAAAAGTCTTGACCCGTTTTCTGTCAATCAGCAGATGAATGAATCACGTCCTGGTTTCAGCTCTGCTCCTAACGAACGTGCATGTTAATGAGTTCCAGTTGTGTCGGCTGCTGGAGGCTCATTCATCAGAGCCGCTGTCCGATTCACTACCAACTTTCCAACGACTTTCACGCGTCACGCTGTGATTGGTCGGCTGCGTGGGTGTGAGAACAGAGACACGTCTCAACTCTTTTTCCTTTTTTTATTCACTTGTTATCTCAAATATTTCTGTCAGGTTTTTATGTGAACAACTGTGCAGCTAGGAATGGTTTCCAGGTGAGACACCGACGAATACGTAGACAGAGTGAGAATGAATTCATCTGTTGTTTCAGAGCTGTTCAGTTCTTTCTGTCAGACTCTGTCGCCACTAATTCTGAATAAATTTCTATTTAAACAATAAAGACTTTACTCTAAATAAACAAGAAATGGATGATTGTGCAACTAAAATCCAGGAAAACCTTCTTGTGACTGTAACTCATTGATTATTAGAGATGAGTGAGGACAGAGAGGAGTCCAACCAGCCGGGAATCAAACCTGCAACATCTGCAGCAGCTTCCAGGTCGATCAGTTCAGGAGATTGTCACGACAAGATGGAGCAGGACCAGGAAGGAAACTGAAAATGGAGAAGAAGGATACAAAGGTTACAGGATACAGAAGGTTTGGTTTGATTCACAAAAACTGAGACAAGAACACATTTTCTTTTCTTTTTTTAATACTTTATTGCAGGATTGCACAAGTCATTGATTCTGGTTCCATTAGCCGTTGGAACAATCCCACAAAACATCAAAGAAAAAGAAAAAGTTCATTTTAACAGAAAAAAAGAAAGGACTAACAGAGACAAAATACAGACAATTTCACACAAAAAACACATTTTCCAGAACAGTTGTGGCGACGCTGGTGCCACATGGAGGACGTTACCTTCATGCTGCAGAACTGGTGCATCACGATGATGATGATGATGAAGATGAAGATGACTGAAGAACAAAGTGAGAAGAAACAGCTTGTTATCAAACAGCTGATGATGCTGCAGCAGATATTCTCACCGGTGCAGCTGCAACATGCAACAACCTGCAAAAAAATCCTTAAAGGGATAGTTCAACATTTAGTCAAATTGGCCCATCACCATAACCCCTATAGTCATAGCAGTAGGTTCGTTACCTTTAATTGTTGGTGCAAGCTATTTTTAGAACGGCGGAGCAGAGCCGTGAGCTGCTCAGAGCTACGCTACGGAGGCTCATTATGGGATTTCTTGGTTTCCCTCATCAAACTCATCAAATACACAATCCAACAACTCCACAACGCTCTGGTGGACAAGTTGTGACCTGCACATTCACCACGCTATGAGATGACAACACAACGTTACCACACAGAGTTGTTTTAGAGGGAAATTCAGAGACTGATGATGAAAAACTGTCCCTGAAGGCAACGTGCATCAGAGGTTTTGCATGAATTTTGATAAGTTTGATGAGGGAAACCAAGAAATTCCATGAGCTGATGATGCTGCAGCAGATATTCTCAGTTCATCTCTGCAGCTTGTAACACACTCATCATCCCCAGCCGACCTGACGCTGACAAGGCTGCTGTGTATTCTGCAGACTGGAGGAGGAGGAGGAGGAGGAGGAGGAGGAGGAGGAGGGGGGGAGGGGGAGGGGGAGGTGACCTGCAGGTCTCAGAGCAGCTGTAATGATGCAGAAGGTCTGAGGCCGTAAACCTCCAGAGTTCAGGTGAGCGCTGCAGCGTCGGACCCGCTCACCTTCCTCCTCTGTTTGAAGTTCCTTCGCCGCCGCCGCCGCCGCCTCGTCGTTAACGTTTATGCCTCCATCACTTTGATTGTCGCGGGGATTTATCGCGCCGCTGCTCCATTAGGCTGCAGAGAAACCTGCTCTGGCGTGGAGATTTATGCGAGGCCTTCAAGCGCCGCTCGGCCGTTTGGATGCTTTTCTTGTCTCGGTCCATTTGGAGAAACTTTTTACCAACTGAGGTTTATGAACGCAGAGTAAATCTGTCACGGTGGCGGAGCAGAGCGGCTTCACCTTCTGTCAGGAGAAACTGTCTGGGAGCGACGACGCAGCTGGTTCTCCACCTGGAGGTCAGGACCCCCCCCTCACCCCCCCCTCCCTCCTCCCCCAGGCATCACAGGAACTCTACAAATGGGTCAGAAAGGAAATTACATGATGTATATAAACATAAAACATAAAAGATTCTTTTCTTTTATCTCAGATGTTCATCAATTTAACACAGAAAGCGTCTCTTTGCCGACCAACCTGGTGCATTGTGGGTCATCAGGTGAATGATGATTATTGACCAACATCTGGAGACTTGACCGTCCCGTCCCGTCTCTAAGGCTTCTTCAAAGTGTCGTCCTCTTCCTGAGCAGCGACCATGGTCCGACCTATCCCATGATGCATTGCACTCTGCTGGTAAAGAAAGACAGCAACAATGACAGAGGATCTCACTGTTAGTTTAGTTCCAGCTTCAACCAGCTGTTGAAACCAGAGTCCTACAAACCTGAAGCTGAAGATGACAGAAGGTCAGTGAGACGGTTTCTTATTGGCTGGTTCGGCCTCCGTGGTCGATGACACAGTTAAAGGATTTGACACTTTCAGAACATTTTCCTGCTTCATGACTCCATCCCATCAGATCAATGACCGACAAACAAACACTTCATGCACAGATCAGACACTGAGCTTTAATAATAAATAAATGTAAAACTGCGTCTGAGCCAAAGAAAGAACTCGTCACCGGCTTCAAAACATCAACTTGTCCTTTATTTATTTATATAAACGAGCAAAACCGTTTTCAACCACATCGCTACGATAGGACTTCCTGTTGACTGGCACAAAGAGTTTCCATCGTTTACCTGCTGGACTCCATCTTGGCTCTGTTTCCGTCTCCTTCAGCTCCTGAGAGGAAACATCTGCACGACTGCAACGATTGATTAACTTTGATCAAAAATACAAATTATTGGTTTGTCTCTGCCAACATTAACCCCCGACTCTTTCAGTTTAGTTTAGTTCTGTACATGAATGTTTCACCCTGTAATGTAAATAACTTTACAGATGTTTACAGATGTTTACAGATGTTTACAGATGTACGACACCGTGACAACTGTACATTTAACCAATTATCAGATACATGTAAACGCAGCCACTCCTTGTTTGATTTGTTATTTTCAGATGATGATGGTGAAGAGGAGGAGGAGGAGGAGGAGGAGCAGGGCGGGCGGTGAACGGGTCAACAGGAAGCTGGGCGCGGCGGCGGCGTGGAGCTGGTGGCCGCCGTTGGCTCTGCACTCGCTGCAGTCTGGACCACAGAAGGAGCAGCTGGACGAGTCCCGTCTCCAGCGCGACTCGTACGTCCTCACCGCCCGCCGTCCTGGACGAGACACAGAGTCACTGCTCAGCATTTAAAGGGATAGTTCAATTTTATATTTTATCTGTTTTAGAGGTAAATTACCAGAACCAGAACTGGTACCAAAACCAGAACCGGTACCGGAACCGGTACCAGAACTGGTACCGGAAGCAGTACCAAAACCAGAACCAGAACCGGCACCAAAACCAGAACCAGAACCGGTACCAAAACCAGAACCAGAACCGGTACCAGAACCGGTACCAAAACCGGTACCGGAACCGGTACCAGAACCAGAACCGGTACCAAAACCAGAACCAGAACCGGAACCAGAACCAGTACCAGAACCGGAACCAGTACCAGAACCGGTACCGGAACCAGTACCAGAACCAGAACCGGTACCAAAACCAGAACCAGAACCGGTACCGGAACCAGTACCAGAACCAGAACCGGTACCAGAACCGGTACCGGTACCGGAACCAGTACCAGAACCAGAACCGGTACCAGAACCGGTACCAGAACCGGTACCCGAACCGGTACCAGAACCGGAACCAGAACCAGTACCAGAACCAGAACCGGTACCAGAACCGGTACCGGAACCAGTACCAGAACTAGAACCAGAACCAGTGCCAGAACTAGAACCAGAACCAGTACCAGAACCAGTACCAGAACTAGAACCAGAACGTAGCGTAGCTCTGAGCAGCTCACGGCTCTGCTCCGCCATTCTAAAAATAGCTTGCACCGACAATTAAAGGTAACGAACCTACTGCTATGACTATAGGGGTTATGGTGATGGGCCAGTTTGTCAAAGAAATGTTGAACTGTCCCTTTAAACATCTTGCGTCTTTAGTTGTTGTTGTATTTTCGTGTCTTACTTGGTTCGTAGTAGTCGTAGAGGAGGACGGACGCGTCCTGGACTTTGGCCACTTTGTGCTCCAGGAGCAGAGGAACCGTCAGACACGTCTCCTCCACCGTCACCTGACACACACACACACACACACAGGGTTCACACTCAGGCGTCGCTACAGCGTGTGTGTCAGTGTGTGTGTGTGTGTGTGTGTGTGAGACACCCACCGAGTCCAGGTACAGGACGACGGCGCCCGGTCTCGTCTCCACCTTCCTCACCAGCCGGTCGGTGGCGACGCCGTCGGGCGGCAGAGCGAAGCCGCTCAGCAGCCCCAGCTCCAGGATCGCCATCCCAGTGGCGTTCAGCCCCGCGTCCGCCCGCAGGCTGCAGCAAGGCATCATGGGACATGGACAGGGTTCATCACAGGAATATGGTTCAATCATTTATTTATTTATTTTCATTTGAAATCTGTTTTCATTTACTTTTTATCTGATGATAAATTGTTTATAAATTTAAAATGAAACATTTAAATCTAAATAATAAATGATCAAAGGATAAACAAAAGGTATAATGACTGATCTGAAGTCAATTCTGTCTCATCAGAGTTTAATTCATGAAGGAAATTACACTAAACTGTTTATTTTTGTTCCTATGCAGCTGCTTTCAGGTCTTTTCATAATATTATTGATTTCCATCTTCACTTGTTGTTTGTAATAAAAGTTTGACAGGTTTCAGACGTGTGAACAAACAGCAAAGATGAACAGAGGGAGGGGGGAGGGGGGAGACAGAGGAGGAGGAGGAGGGTGGGGCGGGGGGGGCTGCTCACCTCCAGCAGACGTAGAGATGAGCCGAGTTCATCTCAGAGTCAAACAGTTCGACGTAGAGATCAAAGGCCTCGAAGGAACCGACCTCCATCCTCCTCCTCCTCTTCCTCCTCGTCAGCCGGTCGGTCCTGATGTTGTAGAACACGTTGAGCTGAGGGAGGAGGAGGAGGAGGAGGAGGAGGAAGGAGGAGGAGGGGGAGGAGGAGAAGGAGGAGAGAGGAGGAGATTGTGATAAGGAAGAGGAGGAGGAGGAAGAAGCTGGAGGAGGCGTGATGTTTGGGAGGAGGAACCTGGACCAGGAGGAGATTGTGATGTCATGTTTCCTTTTGCCAGAAGCTGTTGTGTTTCACCCTGACAGAGTTTGATCCGGTACCTGGACCAGAGCGAGTCCTCGACCCTCGGCCGTCACCTCCACACTCACGTCCTGCTGCAGCTCCACCTGGACACACACACACACACACACACACACACACACACACACACACACACACACACACACACAGAGACACACAGAGACAGAGGGTTAACTCTCTGTGACGTTTCCCTCCAGCGCCACCATCTGGACAAAATGTGTATCTTCACTGTGGCTCAGGAGGTAAAGCAGGGTTCTCCTGTCCCACGGTCCTTAAAGGCAACACAGTAAAGCCTGTACTTGTGCAGCTGCAACAACCTGCAAAAAAATCCTTAAAGGGATAGTTCAACATTTTGGCAAACTGGCCCATCACCATGAATAGTCATAGCAGTAGGTTCGTTACCTTTAATTGTCGGTGCAAGCTATTTTTAGAACGGCGGAGCAGAGCCGTGAGTTGTTCAGAGCTACACTACGGAGGCTCATTATGGGATTTCTTGGTTTCCCTCATCAAACTCATCAAATACACAATCCAACAACTCCACAACGCTCTGGTGGACAAGTTGTGACCTGCACATTCACCACGCTATGAGATAATAACACAACGTTACCACACAGAGTTGTTTTAGAGGGAAATTCATGCAAAACCTCTGATGCACGTTGCCTTCAGGGACAGTTGTTCATCAACAGTCTCTGTATTTCCCTCTAAAAATGTTGTTTCTAGTGTCTGGGACCTTTTTTAATCTCTCCTTTGCTCGACTACTTGTGAATGAGGAAAATAAAACAAAGATCAAATAAAGTTCAATGAATGAGCTTCGTTTGGCTCCAGCGTTCAGATCAGATTCAACTGATGAATCATGAATCTCAGGTGTGAATGTGCGTGTGTACCTGCTGCCTCTGCTGGACCAGGTAGTTGTCCTGGTGGATGTGCAGCGTGAAGGAGGTGACGGAGCTGAAGTTGGAGTTCACGCTGATGGTGAGGTCGTAGTCGTGCGACGCACCGAGAGCCGCGAAGGTGGAGAGAGCCTGAAGAGCCACGATGGTGTCCTGAAGGAGAGAGAACCAGACCAGACCTCAAACATCTGACCCGTCCTGCTGCGCATTTCCTGTTTACACATCTGTATGTTTCTGTGTGTGTGTGTGTGTGTGTGTGTGTGTGTGTGTGTGTGTGTGGCTGCATCATTCCTGCCGTTCTACGTGTCTGTGCATCTGTGGACGAAGAGGAAAAAAACCTTCCTGCTTGTTTTTATTCTCTGGATCTGGAGCCTCTGGCACGTTATTTACATGTTTCTAGTTTCTCTGCAGCAGCGTCTGTCACGCGTGTTTGCCTTTATGTGTGTGTGTGTGTGTGTGTGTGTGCGTGTGTTCAGCAGACGACCACAGACATCAGGCTCAGATGACACAGACGGGAAATTCTCCTTTTGAATGAACTCAGATGTCTGAAATGTGCAAGTCTCAAATACTTTAAGGTCTTATATTTTAAACTCTAGGTGGGCGGGGCTTGGCCACTGCTCTGTTGTGACATCACAAAGTCACAGGAAGCCCCGACCGTCCGTGTCGTGTTGAGATCTGAACCTGAGTGCTTCCGAATCCTCCCCGGTGGTTCCTCTGCTGACTGAGCCACTTCATGAGGTCCAGACCTTCGGCCACGTGGCCCAGCCTGTGCTGAGCGAGCAGCACGTACGCCGCCATCTCCACGTCTGCGGAGCGAGGTTGCCACGACGACGACAGGCCGGCGCCCGGGAAGGACCAGGTGGGCACGCCGTCTAAACCACAGAGAGGTGCACACAATCAGCGGAAAACAGGAAGTGGCTTTCTTCCATGCTTAGAGCTCAGGCAGAGGGAACAAATCAGCCGTTACCTCTCATCTCTGCTCGGCCAATCAGCTCGCTCAGAGCCAGGTCGGCGCTGGAGCTGCCGGACAGCGCCAGGGCGTAGGCGACCAGGCTGAGGCTGTAGTTGCCGGGGACGCCCAGAGCCAGACGAGTCTCCAGGAAGAGCAGCGCCGCAGACACGTGACTGCCGTACTGAGCCTGACAGACAGAGAGCAGGGCAAACGCACACATTACAATCCAACTTTATTGATCCCTGTGGGTGTAAACAGACGTAAACCAAATAAACCAAGATCAAATCAAACAATCAGTTCAAATCTAAACCAAACTAAACTGTTTCCTCCTGTTTGACTGAAGTTGAATTAGCAGCTGTCGTTAAAACTGTTGACAATAATAAAAATACTGAAGCTTCTTCCTGAAATTATGGATTCATTGGTGTTTACTAAACAGATATATTGGAGCATTATGTCTTTTCTTGGTGCGTTCACAAAGTTTCCCCTCTTTATTATTTAACACTTTTGTCTCCAACGGCCACGACACGCATTCTACGACTGAAACTGACTTTTATTGGTGTTTTCTTGGTGTTTTCTTGGTGGTGTATTGGTGTTTTATTGGTGTTTTATTGGTGGTGTGTTGGTGTTTTATTGGTGGTGTGTTGGTGTTTTCTTGGTGGTGTGTTGGTGTTTTATTGGTGGTGTGTTGGTGTTTTATTGGTGTTTTATTGGTGGTGTATTGGTGTTTTCTTGGTGGTGTATTGGTGTTTTATTGGTGGTGTATTGGTGTTTTCTTGGTGGTGTATTGGTGTTTTCTTGGTGGTGTATTGGTGTTTTATTGGTGGTGTATTGGTGTTTTCCTGGTGTTTTATTGGTGTTTTATTGGTGTTTTCCTGGTGTTTTCTTGGTGTCTTCTTGGTGGTGTATTGGTGTTTTATTGGTGTTTTATTGGTGTTTTCTTGGTGTTTTCTTGGTGGTGTATTGGTGTTTTATTGGTGTTTTATTGGTGTTTTCTTGGTGTTTTCTTGGTGGTGTATTGGTGTTTTCTTGGTGTTTTCTTGGTGTTTTATTGGTGGTGTATTGGTGTTTTATTGGTGGTGTATTGGTGTTTTATTGGTGGTGTATTGGTGTTTTCTTGGTGTTTTCTTGGTGGTGTATTGGTGTTTTATTGGTGGTGTATTGGTGTTTTCTTGGTGGTGTATTGGTGTTTTCCTGGTGTTTTATTGGTGTTTTCTTGGTGGTGTATTGGTGTTTTATTGGTGTTTTCCTGGTGTTTTATTGGTGTTTTCCTGGTGGTGTATTGGTGTTTTCTTGGTGGTGTATTGGTGTTTTATTGGTGGTGTATTGGTGTTTTCTTGGTGGTGTATTGGTGTTTTCTTGGTGGTGTATTGGTGTTTTCTTGGTGGTGTATTGGTGTTTTATTGGTGGTGTATTGGTGTTTTACTGGTGGTGTATTGGTGTTTTCTTGGTGGTGTATTGGTGTTTTCTTGGTGGTGTGTTGGTGTTTTCTTGGTGGTGTATTGGTGTTTTCTTGGTGGTGTATTGGTGTTTTCTTGGTGTTTTCTTGGTGTTTTCTTGGTGGTGTGTTGGTGTTTTCTTGGTGGTGTATTGGTGTTTTCTTGGTGGTGTATTGGTGTTTTCTTGGTGTTTTCTTGGTGGTGTGTTGGTGTTTTCTTGGTGGTGTATTGGTGTTTTCTTGGTGGTGTATTGGTGTTTTATTGGTGGTGTATTGGTGTTTTATTGGTGGTGTATTGGTGTTTTCTTGGTGGTGTATTGGTGTTTTATTGGTGGTGTATTGGTGTTTTCTTGGTGTTTTCTTGGTGGTGTATTGGTGTTTTCTTGGTGGTGTATTGGTGTTTTCTTGGTGTTTTCTTGGTGGTGTGTTGGTGTTTTCTTGGTGGTGTATTGGTGTTTTATTGGTGGTGTATTGGTGTTTTCTTGGTGTTTTCTTGGTGGTGTATTGGTGTTTTATTGGTGGTGTATTGGTGTTTTATTGGTGTTTTATTTGTGTTTTCTTGGTGGTGTATTGGTGTTTTATTGGTGGTGTATTGGTGTTTTCATGGTGGTGTATTGGTGTTTTATTGGTGGTGTATTGGTGTTTTCATGGTGGTGTATTGGTGTTTTATTGGTGGTGTATTGGTGTTTTCTTGGTGGTGTGTTGGTGTTTTCTTGGTGGTGTATTGGTGTTTTATTGGTGGTGTGTTGGTGTTTTATTGGTGGTGTATTGGTGTTTTATTGGTGGTGTATTGGTGTTTTATTGGTGTTTTGTTGGTGGTGTATTGGTGTTTTCTTGGTGGTGTATTGGTGTTTTATTGGTGGTGTGTTGGTGTTTTCTTGGTGGTGTATTGGTGTTTTATTGGTGGTGTATTGGTGTTTTATTGGTGGTGTATTGGTGTTTTATTGGTGTTTTGTTGGTGGTGTATTGGTGTTTTATTGGTGGTGTATTGGTGTTTTCTTGGTGGTGTATTGGTGTTTTATTGGTGGTGTATTGGTGTTTTATTGGTGGTGTATTGGTGTTTTATTGGTGGTGTATTGGTGTTTTATTGGTGGTGTATTGGTGTTTTCATGGTGGTGTATTGGTGTTTTCTTGGTGGTGTATTGGTGTTTTATTGGTGGTGTATTGGTGTTTTATTGGTGGTGTATTGGTGTTTTCTTGGTGTTTTATTGGTGGTGTATTGGTGTTTTATTGGTGTTTTATTGGTGTTTTCCTGGTGTTTTATTGGTGTTTTCCTGGTGGTGTATTGGTGTTTTCCTGGTTGTGTATTGGTGTTTTCTTGGTGGTGTATTGGTGTTTTATTGGTGGTGTATTGGTGTTTCATTGGTGGTGTATTGGTGTTTTATTGGTGGTGTATTGGTGTTTTCATGGTGGTGTATTGGTGTTTTCTTGGTGGTGTATTGGTGTTTTATTGGTGGTGTATTGGTGTTTTATTGGTGGTGTATTGGTGTTTTCTTGGTGTTTTATTGGTGGTGTATTGGTGTTTTATTGGTGTTTTATTGGTGTTTTCCTGGTGTTTTATTGGTGTTTTCCTGGTGGTGTATTGGTGTTTTCCTGGTTGTGTATTGGTGTTTTCTTGGTGGTGTATTGGTGTTTTATTGGTGGTGTATTGGTGTTTCATTGGCGCTCTAAACTCAGTCTGCTGCACCGTCTCTCACCCTGACGCCGCCGTCCTCCAGCAGGGCGATGAGGACGTAGGCCGTGAGGGAGACGGGTCCGTCCTGTCCTCCCTGGAGCTCGGTGTGGATGACGCGGCCGGGCTCCTCGAACCTCCCGTCCGCGCCCTGCTGGGCCGCCAGCCAGGCCGCGGCTCGGTGCAGCACGTTGGCGTCGATGGCGATGAACGGACGCGCCTGCAGGAAACACCTCAGCACGAACGCCGTCAGCCTGAGGAGACACAGTCAGTCTTATCAGAGTTTCTTACGTTCATATTCACACAGTCCAGGCGTGTGAAGCACGTCATAACACACCAGGTGCTTCCAGATGGATCCTGGTCTCCGAAGGCGCTGAAGGAGCCGTCCTCCCTCTGATAGGACAGCTCGCGCTCGTAACCTGAGGACAGACATTCACTTGATTATTGCATGGACTCAAAAATAACTTCATCTTCTCAAAAGACGTAATAAAAGTTTGACAGATTTCAGACTCAGACTGTCGAGATGTAAAAACTGCCCAGTCAAGTCACACGTTATTTCATTCTGAGGTCACAACCTCTTACATCACTGTGATGTAATCGGCGGTCCCACCTTTCATCATGTAGTCCAGGGCTCGCTCGGCGCCGTCCGGGTTCGTCTGCCCCGTGGCGTTCAGGTACTGCAGGACGTAGACGTTCGGAGCAAAGTTGATCATGTTCTGTTCGCCGCAGCCGTGAGGCATCAGGATCAGAGCGTCCAGGCCGCTGATGGACGGGCCCAGGATGTCGCCTTCGTCACCATGGGAACAAGACAAAACAGACTGAGCCGAAGTCACAGCATCAGACGTCGTTAGTTTTAAACCAAAATACTTAACAAACACATTGTAAACAGCTGTTTGTGAACCCTGTCTGACTGATCATTAACCTTTAACCCCACAGCATCCCTGAGCTGGACTGGAGTCATAAATCTGATCCAGGTTCAGCTGCTGCTGCGTGTTGTGTCGCACACGTGTTTTCACGCTGAACTGTCTGCACCTTGTTACATGGAAAAGTACCAGCAGCTTCTCCATCTGAACACGTGTGTTCCATGTTTTCATCGCCCTCAAAACATGAAGCAACGACCTCTGGGTTGTTATGACCCGTGTTGTGTAGCACACGTGTGTCTGATCAGTCAGACGCGCTGGAGTCCATGTGTGTGTGTCGCTCTGCAGGTTTGTGTTGTCTGCAGCCACAACAACAACAAAGAGTGAGTTATGTCTCATTCTATTAATGACACATGTTTCACTTTAAGTCTGCAGAGCACACGTCTGTCTATCTATCTATCTATCTATCTATCTATCTATCTATCTATCTATCTATCTATCTATCTATCTATCTATCTATCTATCTATCTATCTATCTATCTATCTATCTATCTATGCAGATGATATTTACATGTATGTGTTTGTCCATCACTGGACCAGAGTCTTATATGAACAGTTTGGAGGCAGTAGTTCACTGGCTGAGCTGAACCTTGGCTCATACATTATGCTGTTGTTGTTTTGTCGCTGGTTTGTCGTGTGTTTTCTTCTCCCGTCCTGTTGTTTACAGGACCGGTCCTCAGGCCTCAGCTGGTCTGAGGCTCAGTCTGGTCTGGTTCCCAGCGGGTTGTGTTTACGTACCGACGGCCGTCAGCTCGGCCCTCGCGCTGCCCTCCACCACGTCTGCCGGGAGGCTGAACGCGACGTGTCTGGTGACGACCGGCTGCGACGGGAAAACCTCAAACAGCAGGGAGGCGGAGAACGTCTGCTCCAGTCCCTCGGCCTGCAGGAGCCCAACACACAAACACACACACAAACACAGTGAGAAATATTTCTGGGAAAGTCAGAACTGTGAAAGTGGATCAAGATTTCGAGGAGTTTTTCTCTGGTTGTTTTGGAAAAGCGACAGTTTTTGACGGACAGCTCCATAAACACAACATGACAGCTTCAACTCTCACCAGCTCTGGTTTGAGTTGTTGAGCAAGAGGCTGAAGATCTGACTTCTCACTTCGCTGGCTGGTTCATCCTCAGAGCGTCAGAGCTGACAGATCAGTATCTAACACAAACTCAGTTCTTCTGAACCAGCAGTTTATAGTTGAATCTGAACTCAGCGGCTTCATCTTTTACAGTTCTCAACTGGTTCTCAACCTTTTTTACATTAAGGACCCCTAAACTAACACAAATTTGACCATGGACCCCCATTGGACACATTTTTTAAGCAAACACCAGAAATACTTGTTCCGAGACTGGATAATGTTACTTTATTTTCTTTTTTTTTTAAGTATATTTTTTTGGGCATTTTTGCCCTTATGGATAGTACAGTGGAGACAGAGAGAGGGGAATGACACGCAGTAAATGGCGCACGACGCGGGACTCGAACCAGGGCCAACTGCAGCGAGGACTGAGCCTCTACACATGGGGTGCCATTTTTTTTAAATTTTTTAAATTTTAAATTAAATCACAAAAAAAAAAAAGAAATTGTCCAAAAAAAGTTTTCATAATTCTCAAAAAAAAAAATTCTCAAAAAAAAAAAAAAAAATTTTCTCAAAAAAAACAAACATTTTTTTTCTCAAAAAAATCTCAATTTTTTTTTTTTTTTAGAAATTCTCAAAAAAATTTTTTTTGTAATTCTAAAAAAAAAAGAAGAAATTCTCAAAAAAAAATAATTAATTATCAATTTTTTTTTTTTTAATTCTCAAAAACAAAAAAGTGGTAGAATTTTAAGAAAAAGTTGGGGACATTGTAGTACAGTGGAGACAGAGAGAGGGGAATGACACGCAGTAAATGGCGCATGACGCGGGACTCGAACCAGGGCCAACTGCAGCGAGGACTGAGCCTCTACACATGGGGCGCCCGCTCTAACCACTACGCCACGCGACACCCCAATGTTACTTTTTTTGTACATTCAAATTAGGGCCAATGGCGTGAATTTTTGGAAATATTTGGAAATATTATAAATATTATAGAGACATTTCTGGAAAAAAGTTGTACAATTTCTCAAAATTTTTAAAAACATTTGTGAGAAGAAGTGGTTAAAAAAAATTCTCAAAAAAAGTTGTGGTAAATTCTCAAAAAAAAAAACTTCAAAAAAAAAAAAAATTAATTCTCAAAAATAAAAATTGGAAATTGTCCAAAAAAAAGTTTTCATAATTCTCAAAAAAAAAAAAAAAAAATCTCAAAAAAAAAATTTTTTTTTTAGAAATTCTCAAACATTTTTTTTTGTAATTCTCAAGAAAAAAGAAATTCTCAAAAAAAAAATGTATTATCAAATTTTTTTTTTTTTAAATTCTCAAAAACAAAAAAGTGGTAGAATTTTAAGAAAAAGTTGGGGACAGAGTAGTACAGTGGAGACAGAGAGAGGGGAATGACACGCAGTAAATGGCGCCCGACGCGGAACTCGAACCAGGGCCAACTGCAGCGAGGACTGAGCCTCTATACATGGGGCGCCTGCTCTAACCACTACGCCACGCGACACCCCAATGTTACTTTTTTTGTACATTCAAATTAGGGCCAATGGCGTGAATTTTTGGAAATATTTGGATATATTATAAATATTATAGAGACATTTCTGGAAAAAAGTTGTACAATTTCTCAAAATTTTTAAAAACATTTGTAAGAAGAAGTGGTTAAAAAAAATTCTCAAAAAAAGTTTTCTACAAGAGTGGTAAATTCTCAAAAAAAAAAAACTTCAAAAAAAAAAAATTAATTCTCAAAAATAAAAATTGGAAATTGTCCAAAAAAAGTTTTCATTATTCTCAAAAAAAAAAAAAAAAATCTCAAAAAAAAAAATCTCAAAAAAATTTAGAAATTCTCAAAAAAAATTTTTTGTAATTCTCAAAAAAAATCTCAAAAATAAATATTTAATTATCAATTTCTTTTTTTTTAAATTCTCAAAAACAAAAAAGTGGTAGAATTTTAAGAAAAAGTTGGGGACCCCTTTGAACTCTCCCAAGGACCCCTGGGGCTCCCTGGACCCTACGTTGAGAACCACTGCTTTACAGGACGCAGTTAAAGGTCGATTATGATGGGGATAAAACTGAATAAATACTCAATTAACACATAAATTAGGTCTTTAATGTGACCAATATTGGGTAATTTGGGTCTAGTGTGTGATTCCCTCTCTGTCACCTTGACCAGCACCGTCTTGCGGACCCGGTCTGATGCCGCCGCCGCCGCCATCGCCTTCACAGAGATGGGGATCTCTCCGAGGACTTTGGGCCTGATGGGAACGAGGACGGACGTCCCGCTCTCTCTCCCCACAGACACCCTGCGAACACTGGGCATGGGCAGCTCCTCATTGTCGGGGAAGACAAAGTCAAACGTGTCGCTCTCTGCAACGATCACCATGACCTGGAAACAAAGACGGCGAGAGAAAAACACCCGGATCACATTCAGCCGGGAACAAAGAGCGATGGAGGAAACAAAAGGGAACACGTTGTTGTAACCAAATATCAAATTAAAGAAATAATCATGAGAGCAGCGTCTCTTTCAGGGCCTGATATGATCTTTTATGAAGCTCTGGTGTGTTGAAGGATTTACAGATTAAAGAGTTCCTGTGTCGATGCCACGTTGCACTGAAGCAACCTGATGCCTGGACAACCTCACTGACCCTGTGAACCAGATTTAAGGCACAAAAAGTCTCCTGTAATCCAACACCTGCTGATGGTACACACTGACATATACAACATGTCTCATCCTGGCTGTGCAGCCTCCTGTGGGAGATCTTCCTCTGTGTGACCACCCTTCAATAGAAACAACGATGACTAATCCTCAGAAGTCCCCTCAATGTTATCCTCAGCTATTTCCCTTTTATAGCCACTTCTCTTCTCTTCCTTCATCCTCCAACGTCTCCGTCTTAATTGGTCCCCTGAGACGTGGTAATGAGAGGAATCGTGGGCAAACAAGCGCTGTAAAAAAATATTCATGGGAATATCCTGAGATCTTTAGCTGAGTCAGAGGAAGCCGGACCGTGGGTGAAGATCCCTTTTGGAAACATGGCTCAGTGCACTCACTGACCTCAGAGTTTATGAGGCGTTTCCAAACTTTTAAAACTCCACTTCTTTTATAACAGAGTTTGGTTTGTATTGTCTAAAGGCCTCATGTGTCACTTTAACCCAGGTTAGTTCAGTTTACCCTCTTCATCTATCTTTAATTATTATTTTGCAGGTTTTGCAGGTTGCACTTTCTGACTCTCTGAATGTCTGGACTGCTAGGAGCTGTTCATCCAGCTGTTCTGACCTGCAGGTCCTGCTGCAGGTAGTTGAACAGGACGATCTCCAGCAGCAGCTCCTCCCCTCGGATGATGTAAGCCGGAAGGTTCAAGGACAGGAAGAAATCCTGGAAGACTTTGAGCTGCAGGGACGTCACAACAACAGTGTTAAAATTAATGATAAAACCATCAACTGACGTTTTTGTTATTTAAGATTAGAGAGGCCAAATAGAAATAAGAAAATAACTCAGAGTACAGAGTATTATCCTGTCATTTAAAGGGAAGTCAGTGAGCAGATATTAAACCTCTGCAGGCATCTTGACGACGCCCAGGCCCTGGTTCTCAGACATGACGAAGGCGGTGGCGCTCCAGGTGGTGATGCTGTCAGGTACCGTCAGAGTCATTGTTGCTGTGTCTGAATCACTGCCATGAAGGTGAGAACAATGGTTTTTTAGTTCAGTTTTAGTCACTGCTCTTGTTCACTTTGGTTTCAAGTCAAAATACATCAATATGAGGCTGATAAGTGGAAATTAAAACCCATGACGGCTTGTTAATCATATTAGAATAAACAAGAGGATCGTCTGCATATAGTTGGATTTTGCAGCTCATCTGGACCTTGGTGGTTCTGCTTCACATTCACACCACCTCGCAAAGTTATAGACTGTTTAAAAACCCTGAAGTCTCCTGATTGTATTTGTGTAAAACATTTTATCAGAAAATGTAGATATCAGTCAAATATTTTTTGTTCTCTGGTCTTTTGGGGAAAAAGAGAAGAGACTACTCTCTCACTTTGTGTTGGTGTCGAGCCAGATCCAGGTCTCTGGGAAGTTCCAGCGCTCTCGTGGCTCCTGCCGCTGCTGCTGCATGTACGGGCCGTCTGCGTCCACCATGGGAAATATTGCCTCCCCTGCTGTTGAGAAGATGGATGAGCGTCAGTTACGTTAGCTTACACACAGTACTTCAGTGAGTGTGAAAGTGAGCTTTTGTGCTTAGTTGATTATTAAAACTTACGAAATCCAGGTTGCATCGGATGTTCCATCACGTGCAAAGGGGCGTCGGTCAGAACCACAAGGTC
Source organism: Decapterus maruadsi (assembly GCA_030347415.2). NCBI lineage: Eukaryota > Metazoa > Chordata > Actinopteri > Carangiformes > Carangidae > Decapterus > Decapterus maruadsi. The sequence goes on from CM064891.1 coordinate 24,817,604, forward strand.
ACAGGTCTGCAGGACGACCAGGGAGGAAAACACAGACTCAAGTTACAGAGGATTCATTCTGAGCTAAGATATGGTATTATTACTGTATAAAGCACAGAAGTTAGAGATTTCAACATAAGTATTGATGATACCAAATAGAAGCACTAGTTCTGATTAAATGTAACTGTACACATTTCCTGTTTAAGACCCAGATGAACACAAACTGGTTTATTGTCATTATTCCAACAATGCATTGAAGGAACAAAGTGTTTAACTTCTGATTGGCCCAGAGTTCAGATGGAAACAGGATACCTATCTTCTAACGGGAGCTAACCTTGAAGACAGAGTATGGGTCTCCTATTGTCAGCATGTCAGAGTGGGCGTCGGCCACGGAGCCGCCGTACTGACTCATCTCCTCCAGCACCTGTGAAAACGACACCAGCACCGTCTTCACAGCAGCTATTGTCAACGTCCACAAAGGCAAACAACACTCGGTGGGACACAAAAACAGCAGTTATTGTTTAAAACCAGTTTGACTGAGCTGGGCTGAAAAACACTGAACAGATACTGGGGTGGGGGGGGTGAGGGGTGGGGTGTGGTGGGGGGGCTGCAGGTTGGGTTTCATACATGGACCTGCAGGCGGATGAATGTAAAGATGGAGAGTATTAAACCAGAGAGGACCGTAGGGAGTTATAGAGGTATCATCATATGGAGCGATGCAAACGACAACGTGACATGACAGACTTTACACAACAAGACACAAGTGAGTTAAAGGGATACTTCACCCAAAATTGATAATTTACGGATTGATTTTGGGTGAAGTATCCCTTTAAGACCTAACTAAGACTAACAAACACATCATGAATCCCATGATAACAAAAACCAACACAGGCTCCTTATTAAAGATAATATAAAATAATGATAATACGTCAGTAATAAGTAAATCTGTCCCTTACTCTCTCTGGTGTGATGTCGTTGTGTGACCCCGCCCACTGCGTCGCCTTGTCGACCACCAGGATCCCGACCAGGGAGCCCGGCTCCTTCACTGTGACCTTCAGGTCGACCTCCTCACCGGGTCTCCTCATGGCGCTGCTCCAGCTCAGAGACACCTGTCAATCACATATATTACCATAATTTCATCACAAGGTTCAGGCGCCAGTTTGAATCCTGTCACGTCAAGAAACAGCGACGATGCAGTTTTGGTTTTCAGAGGTGAATCATGTCTTTGCATTATATGATCAAAGTTCAAGATCTATAAAATCCCTTATAATCAAACAAAAGCATGACTTATTTAAAGAATACATAGGTATTCCCTTTAAAATATGTTTTGATGAAGGTGTCAACTGAGGGATTCCTATGATTTGAATTAAAGTAGTAAATTTTTGATGTATCCACAAAAGGCCTGAGCATCACCGTGTTGTGTAGCGTGTGGGTGAGCGGCAGCCGCAGGACGTCGTTGACGATCTCTCCATCAGGGTGAACACAGTAGACGATGATACAGGCCACGGGAGCCCAGGAGGTCTCTGGGACCAGGTTCAGGTCCTTAGAGCTCTTCCCAGCAGAAACCACCTGACCTCTGGACTTCACCTGCACACACACCACCAGACGGGAACCAGGTGTTACACATGGTTTGGAACGGCAGAATATTTACAGACATCATGTGACTTCTGAATGTATCATAACAGATGTTCTTGTTTTATTATTTATAGCAATCATGTTGATAAAGTTATGCAAATTAAATGCACACAAAAACATAAAAGTAAAACAGAAAACATTACAAACAAATATTTTGAATCATCTTCAGTTTCTTACGATGTAGTGAATCTCAGTTATCGCAAAATTCCCCTCGACACGCAGCATGAGCGGTGAACCAACCTGCAAGAAGAAAATACGGTGACAGTTCATCCAACCCAAGACAAAACGCTGTGTGTGATCAGTGTGTATCCATGTGTTTACCTGTGTGATCAGTGTGTATCCATGTGTTTACCTGTGGGGGTGTGAGCGGTCTCTGGACCTGCAGGTACGAGCCACTGGGGGAGGCGTAGCTCCTGTAGAGCTGCAGCGTGTTCTGGCTGTCCTCGAAGGACGCCTGGAAACACATTTATTATACATGAATAAGACTCAGATTTCTATTGTGTTGTTCAATAAAGTTGAAGAAAATCTTCTTCAGGTTCTGTAGTCGACTTTAAAACAAACCCAGTTTGGTTTTGATTTAATTAAAAACCTGTGTGATCGACCTCATCGACACTGGAACCGTCAAAATGTGACTTTATGTTTCTCCTCTATGCAGACGATACTTCACTTTACATTTCAGGTTATTCCTACAAAATGTTGTGTTCAAACTGCACAATAAATATAAATTGTATAGAATCATCACCATGTTTTATGAAATATATCTTTGTCTATATATATAATCATTAATGCTGTTGTTTGTGTTGTCTGTGTCGTGACTCACATCGACAGTGAGAGTTGCGGTGTGGTTCAGGACTGGGATGGTGATGGTTATGACTCCGTCTGCAGGAACAGGAAACTCCATGTCTTTGTGTGTGGTCTCCTCTACGTGTGACGACCGAGGCATCATTTCATCCATCGCCTCCATTTTCCAGTTCCAGGGACTCTGTTTTCGTTGCATCACTGACACTTGAATGACCTTCTGCAGATCCTCCATCGACGGTGGCTGGCCGTCGTATGTGCATATTTTCAACTACCAAAAAAAGAAAAGAATGAATGAACTGATCAGCAATATGTGTTTTGATTGAAATGTTTCATTCCTATATTCAGGTAAATCTCGGATTTTCTTACCCTGGTGGTAAAAATTACAGACGGCCTCAATATTTTGGGATAAGCAAAGAAAGAAAGTTTATATTTGTGTTTTGCCAAAGACACCGTTGTTGTTGTGTTGTGTGTGAGACCTGGAGGAGGAGAAACACACACAGTTAGTCTAGTGATGCTTCATGGAGTCGTCTAAACAAACAGGAAGTCACTTTAATGAACGACTGATCACCTGTCAGCTGTTCAGTCACATGAACCGTGATCGTCACAAATTCCCTCTTCATGCTTTCGTCGTAGAAAACCATCTTCATGGTCGGTTGATTCATTAAGCTGTAGGTGGGAATGCTGTAGGTGAAATCCTCGGTGCCGTTGAACTAAAACAAAATAACAATCATGTAATTAAATGTATTTGTTTTTCTTATTTCCACTTAAATGATTCCTTCTGTTCCTCAGCCCAGTGATTATTCGATCAGTGGAGAAAACAAGTTTGTTGGTTGATATTAAACTCCAAACATGGACGTATTCATCCCGTCACGCACCGTTCTGTCTTCACTGTAAACCTCCATAACACCGTGGAAGTGATAAAGGAATGTTACGTTCATTCGTCCCTGAACTGGTTTCCCGTACAAATACCTGAGGATGAGACAAACCAATGGAGATGGTTAATATTTCAACCTGTGACTCAGAGTATCACCACCTGACGGATGGAGATGGAGCGGAGTCCCACCTGGCTGTGACGGAGCCCTGCAGACGGTCCTTATGGTAAATCACATCTGGAGCTTTGATCACAACCTCAAACTTTGGCAGCACTGCAACAACACGACGGAGACATTAATGTTGTGTTTGATAACAGAGCTTCACTCTGCAATATACAGATAAAGAGAAGCCGGACAGACCATAATGAGCCACGGTGAAGTGCTGCCCAGCTGAAGCCCCCTGGAAAACAAACACAACATCAACATATAGCGCAACCTGCAGCTCAAACAGTCCTGGTTAAAGCCTGGATCCGAACGCTCTTACTTTGACTTTAGTGAAGACGGTCCATTCGCCCAGAGGAGGGTTGTCCGACAGCTGGAACCGTCTGGACACGACCCCGAGGACGCCGTCCGCCGACAACCACTGCCTCAGGACGTTTCCCCTCGGGTCCTGGATCAGAAGAAAAACTCATGATGATCCACCAGTAGATGAGTTTATAATGAGAACAATCACTCACTGTAGCTCTAAGAGGAAATAATTAAAGACATAATAGCTGCCGGCTGCGGCTGAGACACTATTATCACACACTGAATACTCTGCATACAGGATATGAAGATATACACGTATATAACACAATAAAATCTATATAAATATGATGCTTTCTCACTATACAACATATGTCACATATCGTAAAACATACAAATAGAATACACATTAACATTTCTATATATATGATATATGCCGTGAACACATACGCTAATGCTGTAGCTACACATGCAAGTCAATTGAAATATTTGTATGTATTATTCTGTTTGATTTTATTGTTTATTGTTTATTATTTATTGTTTTCTCATCAAATTCTCTTTAATTTAAACATTAAAACATATTTTTATTATGTTATATAATAATTTGCTCAAAGGTGCTTGATTTGATTGGATTTAATATTATGTTTTCTGATGGTCAGTCACTGGGATGGATATACTGTATATTTACATAACGTATATCCATCATATAAACAAACAGATTTGAATGTGCTGCCCATATATTTTATAAAATAGATCAAATAGCTGAGAAGTTACATATAGAATATAATTTTATTGTATAAGTGCATATAATTGGTGAAATTTGGGGATGTTTTTGGTTGATTTGAAGCAGGTTATCTAAACCCTAGCAGAAGAAGTTGAGGTCAGAGGTCAGAGGTCAGAGGTCAGAGGTCAGAGGTCAGAGGTGAGACTCACGGTGACGGTGACGTCCACCGGGCCGACGTAGGGCAGACCATCAGGGTGGATGGACACGGCCCTGATCTTCACCACCTGTCCCGGCAGGTACTTCACTCTGTCCGTCTGGATGAAGGTGGAGAGGTATTTGGGGTTGAACTGCAGCTGCGTGGAGTTGGAGAACACCTGGACGCCGTCCACGTGGCCGTGGACCCGCAGCGTGTAGGGGTGCCAGTAGCTGGACTCTCCGTCAGGGACCTGCAGGGGCCACGACACGACGGAGATCCATTTGAATCAGGAAACGACTCGGGTGGTTTTAACGAAGACTCGACACCAGACGAGGAAAAAACGAGCGTAGATGATTTATTCAGTCAAATATGTAAATGTGAGAAAGTGAAGAATGAGAGCGAGCGTGTTGTGTGTGTTGTTTGTGTTGTGTTGTGTTGTGTGTGGAGTCGATCTGAGCCGAGCAGCAGATAAGAAGCTGCTCCACATGTGACTCACTCGGATCACATTTCTGTTCAAAGGCGTCAGTTCACACTCCAGAGGAGAGAGTTTCTCCTCCAGCTGTGAAAACACACACTCACTGATTGTTCTGGGCTCATCGACCGAGAAACCTGTCAACACCGATGGAGGGAAACACGGAGAGCAGAGACAGAGGAGGAAACCACTGTTTAGTAAAACCATGTCTTCATTTCTCTTTCTGCTTTGATTCTGCTCTCGTTGTTATTTCCTCTACGGCTCCGCTGGGATTTAAATAAACACTGGCTTTTATCTCAGGTTCGCCAGCGGCCACAAGGGGGCGACAGAGATACACTGTGTTACTGGTGTTCATATTACTCACAATGGTCCTGAAAGGGTTTGAAGAAATATTAAAATGAAACAAAATATATAGAATGTATATAATATATATGACATGTAATGTATAGACAGTAAAAAAAAAAGTTAATTACAAAATCACATATTTATTTCATACTATTCATATGTATTACTCATGATGAATGAATGAATGAATATTAATAATAACAAAATAATGTATACATTTTAATCTGAAACTGTTATTTCATTATCAATTGATGACTGAATATTAATAACAAAATAATGTATACAAGAAATTTCATTATAAAATTACATATTGACATTACAAATAGTATATAATATTATAGTATAAATACTATTAATTGTTTTGTTGTTGCTTTTTTCATTTTTTAAAATGATATATTTGATTATGAATATGAGGATACATTATGAGAATATTTGAAATATAAAAAGTACATGCAAATATGCAGATACTGTATATGTGAAAGAATTGTGTCTATATAGATATATAGTGTTATACTCACAGGTGGCAGAGTCAGCAGCTTAGTTGAGCCTGTAAACAGATAAATAATTGTATAATAACTGGTAAAACGTGTGCTGTATCACATATACAGTATATTATATACATTATAATAACCAGAGTCGATGTCGGTGTTTTACCTCCGTCCACCGTCACTGACTCCGAGGCAGAAACCGTCTGTTTTCCATGAACGATGTGAGCAGAGACGCTGACGGCCGAGGAGCCGAGGACGGAGACGGACACTGACGGAGGGACTCCAGGACGGAGGAACCGCGGGGCCAGCAGCAGGTAGGAGGCCCCGGGGCCCGCGCTGACGTCAACAGGTCACAAACAGACAAACAGAAAAGAGGAGGAAGGTCAGAGGGAGGAGGAGACTGTGATTTCTAAACATTACATTGCATTCATTATACAGAATAATATTGAACTAACGGGTTGAGATATGAATCAATCATGACTTCATGTTACTTGAACTGTTTTCATCAGCTGTAACTGTGACAGATCTGATTCTGAGTTGTGTTACTGTTCAGAACAAAATGTTCCAGCATTAAAAAGAAACACATTTGGAAAGTTGAACATGAACTAATGAAGCACGAGCAACACTTAAAATCAGACTCACACAGGTGGAGCTGCTGTTTACTTTATATCTAACACCACAGTCCGTCTGCTGTTAATATGAATCTAACGGTAGATTAAACGTCTCAGGTTTGCTGTACCTGTGTGTGGTGGTGTTGGCAGTCTGGGCGGCCGACAGCACGGCGAGGCTGAGGAGGACACACAGCTGCAGAGACACCATTCTCCTGGTAGAAGTGGCTCCGCTGAGTCCGACTCCGTGTTTAGAGCAGTGATGTCAGCGACGCCTCGTACCTGCAGAGGAGGACAGGTGTGGTGTGGTGGCCACGCCTCCTCCTCCAACTGAACCAGTGTCGGTTTACCTGCAGCCTCCCTGAAGGGGGTAGGGGGGCTGGGTGTTTCCACACTGGGGACGTTCACACTGGTGATGCCACAGAGGAAAAATGCTCCAGTGGTTTTGTGTTGAGTCCTGAACAAGGTTTGTAGTGTCACATTTACTCCAAAATAAAAATTAAACTAAAACTGTTTCATCACTTGTTGAACTCTAAACTAAAACTAAACTGGACAAAAAGCAAACTGAAAAACTAAAGAAAGAAAACCAATGAAAAATGTTGAACTATAATAACCTGTAATACTGTAAATGTAATACATTTAAACGCAATAGGTAATAAACCTTGCCACATTTTGTAATAAGTTGTTACATATTGCACTAGTTATTACAAAATGTGAGTGTTGCACTTTTTATGTAGAAAATAATAATAATAATTTGGTGCAATAACAACTTATTACAAAATGTTTAAGTTTATTACCTATTGCATTTAAGAATTTTATCACAAAATGTGACGTTATGACATAATGTGGTGCAATTAAGATTATTATAGTTTAACATGATGATCTTGAACAGATGATCTTGTTTATCACTCTGACATGCCATGCCAACTGTTTCTGATGGTCATGTGGTCACTGTTCACACCTCCTCCTCCTCCTCAGTTCTCAGAAAACAAAGGAGGAACCAAAATGACCAAAGACCTGAACAGTGTCTTGATAAACATTTTCTCACACGACTTCCTCTCTCCTTCTTCTTCTTTTCATGAAGTCAAATATATCACATCAAAAGCGACCGTGGGACCTGATGCAGTGCGAACCACAGCTGTTGCCATAGTAACATCTGTGACTCTAGTCTCTTTAGTTCTGACTGATTCTGATATTGTTGATCAGAGAATTATGGATCAATGAGCGGCCGGTGCCTTCAGTGTCAGTCAGTAAAGTTTCTGTCGTTGACCCCGTTGGGTCGTTGATGAGTCCACAGATGATGAGTTCAGTGGCTCCGCCCACATGACCATAAACAGACGTTAGGGAAGTGGCTCTTTCTCAACCACAGATGATATTAATATATTGAGTGTTTTCCTCCGTCAGGCGACAGTTCACAATCTGGTGAAGAGACGGACACACGAACGCACCATGGCTGAACTCAGGTGGATTCAAACGTCTTTGATTGTGACGCTGCTGCTTCAGGTTCCAGGTGAGGAAACAGTTTCCTGTTCTCTGTTAATGACCTCATCACATGTTGACACATCAGACAGCTGCACTGATCAATAACTAATGCTGATAATCTGAACTGACATGAGATTGGGAGAGAGAAACCACAGTCAGTCTGTTCACCTGTTCACGTCTGATTTATACGTGGATTATTGATCATTGATGAGCTAACTTCCTTCAACAGAGTTGTACAAAGTTGTACTCACTGTGTTTGTGAGTCTATGAATTGGTGACATCGCTTCCTTTAAAAGACGGGCTGTGGTCAGAGTGTGTGACAGAGAGAGAGAGAGAGAGAGAGAGAGAGAAGGAGGGGTTGAGGTTTTTTTTCTTTTTTTTACATGAATAACAAACCTGTGATAGGAGCTCAGTGTGTGGACGGTCCTTCAGTAGAGGGCGGTTCTGCTCTGGTTCTGTCCTACAGGTGGTGTCCCAGCACAGAGACAAGTGTCCTATCAGGTGAAGGTGGTGGAGGACGTGATGGAGCTGGACTTTCTCTTTTCACTTATTTGTTGTTGGTTCTCTCTCGTCTTCAGCTGTGACTAGACAGGACCTGGTTGTCAGAGAAGGAGATGAAGCCACTCTGCCCTGTGGAAACATCAGAGATCATCAGGTTAAATGTGCCAGTATAAACTGGATCTTCTTAGAGTCACCATACTCATCTGCAAACCTGGTTGTACGGGGTCAGACTCAGTCAGACAGACTGAGACTCTCAGAGAACTGTTCTCTGGTTCTGAAGAAAGTATCACATGAGGACGCTGGTCAGTACAGCTGCACACAGGACGACACATCAGGACGACGACGTTCATTCTATCAGGTTCATCTGGCTGTTGTCACCAGTGAGTATTTCAATCAAACTGTGAGTTAGAACAAAACACTGACTCATCTCAGTCATTCTGATTATTACAGTGATGAAGCTCATTTCTCTCTCTTGTCTCCAACAGTGACTGAACAGGAGGTCGGAAAGAACATGACATTAAACTGCTCTGTGTCTTCACCGAATGACTGTAAAGACAAAGTGAGGTGGCTGTTTAGAGGTCACCCTATTGGTAAAGATAATGGAGGATTTAAGACATCACAGTCTGGATGTTCAGCCACTGTCAGCTTTCTACAAACACATTTCATATCAAAAAACTTAAATTACTACCTGAAATGTGAAGTGAACGGCAGCTCCTCTAGTAACAAACAGCTGTTCTACTTCAGCCCTCGGTCGTCAGGTGAGAAACAGAGAGAACATGAAGATCTGTTCTTGATCTGACAAACTGCAGTCGCTCATTTTAGGGATTTTCTTTCTCTAAAAAGGAAAGAAAACTTCAACATCTGGAGACAAGGAGACGACATCAGACAAGACAGGTATAGTTGTAGTTCAGTTCGTTGGTTGAGTTTGTTGTTGTTGATGTGAAGAACTGGTCTCTGCTCTGGTCTCCTCCACAGCTGCTCCAGGTGGTTCTGCTCTGACCTTCATCATGTTGCTGATGCGTGTGGCTGAACTCCTCCTCCTCACTGTGATCACTGTTCTCCTCATCAGAGCTGCAGGTGAGAACATCCACTCCCACACCAGTTCAGCCTCACTCACTCACACTGGGAGTTTACTGGTGACCTGAGACTCTGTGCTCCATTCTCCAGTGAAGCAGAGAGCAGCTGAGAGAAGCCCAGCAGGGAGGCGTTCAGGTGCAGCAGCCACTCAGGTAAAGAGCAGATCAGACAGGAAGCCGTGGTGCCTTCAGGTTCAGCTGGGAGGGAATCTGGGAGTCTGTTTGGTCTCTGCTGTCAAACTCAGCTCCACTGTGTTGTGTTGTTGTTCACAGGTGCAGCGTGTTGAAGATGAAGATGAAGGTCCAGTCGACTATGAAAACTCTGTCAGACTCCACTGATGCTTAGTTTGTCTCTGAATGAGCTTCAGTCTGAACAGAGACTCTGTATTAGAAGTGAAAACTGTATAATGTGCTGATCACACAGTGTCTGCTCTCAGTGCACTGTTCATGTTTCAGTGGAGCTTCACTGTCTTTGCTGTAGATGTTGATCTTCTTCTTTAAACTCTGTGAAACTGGATCAGTCAGGACACAGACGCTGATGCTCTTCTTGTTTCACTGCACAAACTTAGAAAGTCTCATTATTTACTCTCAGCTGTACTATGTGCACAATGACAATAAAGTATTTTTTAATTCAATATACTTTTCTGTCTCCAGTTCCAATTTTCTTGCTCAAATTCACTTTGTAAGAAGATATTCTTTAAACATGAGGCGGAGTCCCTCAGGGCTGCATCCTGGGGCCTCTTCTTTTCAAACTCCACCTCCAAACCTGTTGTTTTCCACCATCACTGTCCTGTAGCTTCAGCTGCAGGTGTCTCAGTCTGGTGGACGGCCTGTTTGACCCACTGCTGCTTTTACATTTACATCACAACAACTCTTCACTCAGTTGTGTTCAGGAACCACGACGGTTGCACAACTCATCTTCCTCATCTGTGGTTGTCGTGCCCTAACTCTGACATGTGTTGCCATACCATGTCAACTGTTTCTGTTTCTGATACTCATGAGGTCACTGTTCACACCTCCTCCTCCTCCTCAGTTCTCAGAAAACAAAGGAGGAACCAAAATGACCAAAGACCTGATCAGTGTCTTGATTACCTGTGTGAAGAGACGAAGAGCTGCAGCAGAGACACGTCTTCACACATTTTCTCACACAACTTCCTCTCTCCTTCTTCTTCTTTTCATGAAGTCAAACCCATCACATCACAAACCGACCGTGGGACCAGACACAGTGTGAACCACAGCTGTTGCCATGGTAACATCTGTGTCTCCAGCTTCTTTTATTCTGACTGTTTTTGATATTGTTGATCAGAAGTTTGGGGATCATCAACGAGCGGCCGGTGCCTTCAGTGTCAGTCAGTAAAGTTTCTGTCGTCGACCCCTTTGGGTTCATTGATGAATCCACAGGTGAAGAATTCAGTGGCTCCGCCCACATGATGACAAACGCTCTTAAAGGAAGTGGCGAGAGACAGAGAATTAGGAAGTCTTAATATACAACAAACAGGAAGAGCTAACACAGCCTCACTCAGACTCTGAGAGGAGAAACTCAGACACCATGGCTGAACTCTGGTGGATTCAAACCTGTTTTTCTCTGATCCTGCTGCTTCAGGTCACAGGTAAGAAAACATGACATCACTACGTGACATCGCTGCTGCTACATCGTCACATCTAGTTAGTTTGGTGTCTCGGCTCCAGGCTCATCACTCTCTGAACAGGGTTTCATCAGATGCACAGGGAAGTGATGAGGATGTAGCTCAGTGTAACAGAGGGTCCAGGTGCATCACTCACCTATAAAGGACGTGCAAACCCGACTGCCAAGCGGTCATTGACCTTTTGGTACAACGGTTTGCATCGTCGCCCGCCGTGCTGCACAACACAGAGGGCCAGATAACGTCGGCTACATTAACCCCCTGCAGCCTGCAGGTGGATGAAGGGGAGGTGGAGGCTGAAACCATAGGAAGAAGGTGACAGTAAGCAGCGCTGCAGGGTCACTGGCTTCAAAGAGACTCTGCAGTTTAAAGTCTTTTTAGTGCGACGTAAACGTGGTCGTGAAGTGGTGTTTTTGTGCAACTTCATGTGGTCTGTGGTTTTCTTGTTCCGTCTCTGATACTTGTCATGTCAACCTTTTCTGTTTCTGGTCATCTGGTCCCTGTTCACACCTCCTCCTCCTGAACTGTGTGAAGATGAAGAACTGAATTGACCAGTTTCAGTCAGATGAAGGCGAATACATGCAGAAGGAAATCAGTTTCTAATCAGATGATCTGGTGTTTTAGTCGGATCTGGAGAAGTCCAGTCTCAGACGGACGAACGCGTTTACATGAACTTCAGTCGTCCAGTTACAGACGGATTCAGGCCATAATTTTTTTTTCTTTCAACCATCATGTAAATGTAGGGATTGAGTGTTAGTGATGTAAACAGTATTTCTGTCACTGTCCTGTTTTGCACTGTCTTGGAGGTTGGTGAATAAACTGAACAGAAGCTGAGTTTTTCTCTCTCGTCTTCTTCACAGCAGTGACTGGACAACGTTCCTCCTCCTCCTCCATCGCTGTCAGAGCTGGAGAAGACGTCACTTTGTCCTGTGCAGACGTGATAGATGGTCAACGTGAGTGTGACGGCACTGACTGGTACTTTAGTGGTTCAAGAGACACAAAGCTGGTTCAACATGGGAAGATTGTAGAAGAAGACAAGTCTAGATCAGACAGACTGAGTGTCACAGAGAACTGTTCTCTGGTTCTAAAGAAGGTCTCAGATGGAGACGCCGGGCGCTTTAACTGTCTACAGATCAGATCAGGAGCAATTTCTCACGTCACTGAGGTTTATCTCTCTGTCGTCACCAGTGAGTATTTACACTGAATCATCTCATTCTGATTATTACAGTGATGAAGCTCATTTCTCTCTCATTGTCTCCAACAGTGACTGAACAGAAGGTCGGTGAGGACGTGACATTAAACTGCTCTCTGTCTTCACATGGACCCTGTAGAGACAAAGTGAGGTGGCTGTTTAGAGGTTACCCTATTGGTAAAGATCTCAGAGACTTGAAGTCATCACAGTCTGGATGCTCAGCCACTGTCAGCTTTATAGAAACTCATTTCATATCAAACTCCTTCAATGAGTTACTGAAATGTGAAGTGGACGGCGGCTCCTCTAGGAACAAACACCAGTTCACCTTCAACCCTCGGTCGTCAGGTGAGAAACAGAGAGAACATGAAGAAATACTGAAATAATAGAAGAGACTCTGAGCTGCAACCACAAAGACACAACAACAAAAAGAAAAAAAGCAACACAACATCATGATCATTGATCTTTTTAGGACAATATTAAGATGGTTGTGAAGTTTTTGTGCAACTCTATTTTTAGTCTGTGTCTTCTTGCTCTGACTCTAACACTCGTTGCCATGTCAACCATTTCTTTTTCTGACGGTCATGTGGTCACTGTTCACACCTCCTCCTCCCTCATTGGTTCTCAGAAAACAAATGAGGAAACAACATGTAGTTGTTTTATTCTTAGAGCTGAGGATCAATGACTGACTTCAGTGTAGCTGCAGTGATCAATAACTAATGTCCATAATAATCTGAACCGATGTGATCAGATCTGCATGAACAGAGAGAGAACCACAGGTCCTGTTGATCTGCATCTTCACTGATCAATCACAGTGATCAGCTCTGACTTCACCTGTTGATGTTTCTCTCTCGTCTCCTCAGATGTCACTGGACAGATTTTATCCCTGATCTTCAGAGTTGGAGATGATGTCACTTTGCCCTGTGGAAACATGAGAGATGGTCAGGGTGAATGTGTCGGTACCACCTGGTCCTTTAAGTCTGATTCCAGACCAGTGGAGCTGATTTCCCGGGGGCGGATTGGTTCAGGAGCTCAGGATCGATCACACAGACTGAGTCTCACAGAGAACTGTGGTCTGGTTCTGAAGAAGGTCTCACGTGATGATGTTGGTCTGTATGGCTGTGAACCAATCAGAACATCAGGACGAGGACAAGGACCAGAGTCTGTGGTTTATCTCTCTTTATTAGACAGTGAGTGAAACAGTTTGTTATAAAACACTGAATCATCTCAGTCATTCTGATTATTACAGTGATGAAGCTCATTCTCCGTCTCCACAGTGTTTGAAGAGAAGAACGGTGACAAACAGAACAACGGTGACGTGGTCCATCTCTACTGCTCGTTGTTAAGACGTGGACAGTGTTTGTACTCAGTGAAGTGGCGGTATGACGGACCTCAGGCTGGTTACACCAACATGGACAACAGCTCTCATGACTGTTCAGCCAGTGTGACATTTACCTCGACTGATCTTTATCACAAGTCAAAGTATAAAGACTTCTTCAAGTGTGAAGTGACAAATAAAAACAGTGGTGAAGTGCAGGTGTTCACCTTCAGCCCTGAGTCCTCAGGTGAGTTAGAGGTTTGTTCATTAGATGGAGGTGAAGTTTAAAGACGACGTCATCTTTACACAACTTTAACACCTTTTTCTCATCTTCTGTTTCTGTTTTATCTTCAACATCCAGTGGATCCAAAGGGAGACGGAGCAACAGCTGGACCAGATGGAGACGGAGCAACAGCTGGACCAGGTGGAGACGGAGCAACAGCTGGACCAGGTGGAAACTTCACATTGATCCAGTGTTTGTAGATTCACATCATTGTTGTGTTGTTTTTCTGCTCTTTACAAACACATCAGATCACAACACTGGACTCTTCCTGTGAGGTTGTAGATGCTGACGTAGACGTTTCTCTGACTTTTCATTCCTGGAGGAAACGTACAGATGACGACCGACCTGAGTTTGATGTTTGATTGGTTGAGTTTGTTGTTGTTGATGTGAAGAACTGGTCTCTGCTCTGGTCTCCTCCACAGCTGCTCCAGGTGGTTCTGCTCTGACCTTCATCATGTTGCTGATGCGTGTGGCTGAACTCCTCCTCCTCACTGTGATCACTGTTCTCCTCATCAGAGCTGCAGGTGAGAACATCCACTCCCACACCAGTTCAGCCTCACTCACTCACTCACACTGGGAGTTTACTGGTGACCTGAGACTCTGTGCTCCATTCTCCAGTGAAGCAGAGAGCAGCTGAGAGAAGCCCAGCAGGGAGGCGTTCAGGTGCAGCAGCCACTCAGGTAAAGAGCAGATCAGACAGGAAGCCGTGGTGCCTTCAGGTTCAGCTGGGAGGGAATCTGGGAGTCTGTTTGGTCTCTGCTGTCAAACTCAGCTCCACTGTGTTGTGTTGTTGTTCACAGGTGCAGCGTGTTGAAGAGGAAGATGAAGATGAAGGTCCAGTCCACTATGAAAACTCTGTCAGACTCCACTGATGCTTAGTTTGTCTCTGAATGAGCTTCAGCCGGAACAGAGACTCTGTATTAGAAGTGAAAACTGTATAATGTGCTGATCACACAGTTTCTGGTCTCAGTGCACTGTGCATGTTTCAGTGGAGCTTCACTGTCTTTGCTGTAGATGTTGATCTTCTTCTTTAAACTCTGTGAAACTGGATCAGTCAGGACACAGACGCTGATGCTGTTTTTTCTGTATAGGTGAGTGATGGATAATATTTTTATTGAGGTGGCTCCAGTATTGAGCCGGGCAGGCAGCCTGCAGCCCAGCTAACGCTCTTACATGGGGCATGTGGCTCCCGTCAAAGTTCGCCATATAAACGGGCATTTTTTTCAAACTGACAGGCTCAGATAGTTACAGTGAGTGTCCTACAACGTACTAGAAGGGGGGGGGGTACGTGTGATCTCTCCCTCCGATCGAACGCTGATCCAGATCCACTGGACTTTCAAAGTAAAGGTGACGCCAGCTGTAATAGTGTAGCCGCGCTTTTACAGCCGATTTTAGGATGAAACTCTGAACATAACGTAAACATAAATTACCTATTTAAAAACAGAGTCACCTAGGAGAGCCGGCTTTGGAACTGGCAACAGTAGCTGCAGCCCTCCGTCTCCTTCTCTCTAGAGCCGCTCTGCTGCTCTTTCTCTCCACGCTCTGCGCCGGTGGGTGCGTTTCACAGCAGCACCACGTTTGACCGGAGCGAAGCCCCACTAAGCACCGCCCCCGCGGGCACACAAGCAGCATGGGGCAAGCCGGATATCAACGCGGTCTGCCCCGGAGGCGAAATCAAACGCACTCCTCCTGCTGCAAGTTGAAAACAGCGCTGCTGAGCTTTACCGTACATTGAGTTTCAACCAAGATTCCAGCACGGCGGCAGACATTTTCAGCGAGGCCGTGCTGACCACAGGGTCTGGTATGTTGTTGGACACTCACTGTAACTATCTGAGCCCGTCAGTTTGAAAAAAATGCTCGTTTATACGGCAAACTTTTACGGGAGCCACTTGCCCCATGTAAGAGCATTAGCTGGGCTGGAGGCTGCCTGCCCGGCTCAATACTGGAGCCACCTCAATACAAGTGTTATCATCACTCACATATACAGAAAAACAAGTTGCCCTTTATTAATCTCCATTGTACAAAGACAATAAAGCATTTGTTTAATTAATTTCCCTTTAGTGTCTCCATCTTTAATTTCTTGCTCAAATTCAATTCGTAAGAAGAAGATATTCTTAAAACATGAGGCGGAGTCCCTCAGGGCTGCATCCTGGAGCCTCTTCTTTTCAAACTCCACCTCCAAACCTGTTGTTTTCCACCATCACTGTCCTGTAGCTTCAGCTGCAGGTGTCTCAGTCTGGTGGACGGCCTGTTTGACCCACTGCTGCTTTTGCATTTACATCACAATAACGCTTCACTCAGGAACTACGACGATTGCACAACTCATCTTCCTCACCTGTGGTTGTCGTGCCCTAACTCTGACACGTGCTGCTATGCCAACTGTTTCTGTTTCTGGTGGTCATGACGTCACTGTTCACACCTCCTCCTCCTCCTCAGTTCTCAGAAAACAAATGAGGAACCAAAATGACTGAAGACCTGTGCCTTGATAAATAATCTTCACACATTTAACTTTGTCACTTCTTCTTTTCATGAAGTCAAACCCATCACGTCATGGACCGACCGTGGGACCTGACACAGTGTGAACCACAGCTGTTGCCATGGTAACATCTATCTCCAGCCTATTTAATTCTGACTGTTTTTGATATTGTTGATCAGAAGTTTGGGGATCATCAACGAGCTGCCGGTGCCTTCAGTGTCAGTCAGTAAAGTTTCTGTCGTCGACCCCTTTGGGTTCATTGATGAATCCACAGGTGAAGAATTCAGTGGCTCCGCCCACATGATGACAAACGCTCTTAAAGGAAGTGGCAAGAGACAGAGAATTAGGAAGTCTTAATATACAACAAACAGGAAGAGCTACCACAGCCTCACTCAGACTCTGAGAGGAGAAACTCAGACACCATGGCTGAACTCCGGTGGATTCAAACCTGTTTTTCTCTGATCCTGCTGCTTCAGGTCACAGGTAAGAAAACATGACATCATTACTTCACATCGCTGCTGCTACATCGTTACATCTAGTTAGTTTGGTGTCTCGGCTCCAGGCTCATCACTCTCTGAACAGGGTTTCATCAGATGCACAGGGAAGTGATGAGGATGTAGCTCAGTGTAACAGAGGGTCCAGGTGCATCACTCACCTATAAAGGATGTGCAAACCCGACTGACAAGCTGTCTTTGACCTCTTGACACGACAGCTGCATCGTCGCCCGCCGTGCTGCACAACACAGAGGGCCACATAACGTCAGCTACATCAGCCCCCTGCAGCCTGCAGGTGGATGAAGGGGAGGTGGAGGCTGAAACCATAGGAAGAAGGTGACAGTAAGCAGCGCTGCAGGGTCACTGGCTTCAAAGAGACTCTGCAGTTTCAATTCTGCACCAGAAGTTAAATTCTTGTCATTTGAGTGAAACGATGCATATGTGACTCCTCTTCCTCACCGTCATCTTTTTAGTGCGATGTAAACGTGGTCGTGAAGTGGTGTTTTTGTGAAACTTCATGTGGTCTGTGGTTTTCTTCTTCCGTCTGACACTTGTTGTCATGTCAACCTTTTCTGTTTCTGGTCATCTGGTCCCTGTTCACTCCTCCTCCTCCTGAACTGTGTGAAGAGAGGAAGAGCTGCATTGTCCAGTTTCGGTCAGATGAAGGTGAATACATGCAGAAGGAAATCGTTTCCAATCAGATGATCGATGATCTGGGTGTTTTAGTCGGATCTGGAGAAGTCCAGTCTCAGTCGGACGAACACGTTTACATGAACTTCAGTCGTCCAGTTACAGACGGATTCAGGCCGTAACTCATTTCTTTCAACCGTCATATAAATGTAGTGACTGAGTGTTAGTGATGTAAACAGTATTTCTGTCATTGTCCTGTTTTGCACTGTCTTGGAGGTTGGTGGAATAAAGTGAACAGAAGCTGAGTTTTTCTGTATACTATACTGTATGAATTCTTCTGACTGGACCATCATTGTTGATGAAGTTGTGATGAAGAACCAACAACAATAAGCTCATTTCTCTCTCTCGTCTTCTTCACAGCAGTGACTGGAGAACGTTTGTCCTACTCCTCCACCACTGTCAGAGCTGGAGATGACGTCACTTTGTCCTGTGCATATGTGATAGACGGCCAACATGAGTGTGACGGCACTGAGTGGTTCTTTAGTGGTTCAAAGCTGGTTGGACGTGGGAAGATTGTTGCAGAAGACAACCCTAGATCAGACAGACTGAGAGTCACAGAGAACTGTTCTCTGGTTCTAAAGAAGGTCTCAGATGGAGACGTCGGACGCTTCGAGTGTCAACAGATCAGATCAGGAAAAGTTTCTTACACCACTATAGTTTATCTGTCTGTCGTCACCAGTGAGTATTTACACTGAATCATCTCATTCTGATTATTACAGTGATGAAGCTCATTTCTCTCTCATTGTCTTCAACAGTGACTGAACAGAAGGTCGGTGAGGACGTGACATTAAACTGCTCTCTGTCTTCACATGGAGGCTGTAGAGGCAAAGTGAGGTGGCTGTTTAGAGGTTACCCTATTCATAAAGATCACAGAGACTTGAAGACATCACAGTCTGGATGTTCAGCCACTGTCAGCTTTTCAAAAACTCATCACATATCAAACTCCTTCAATCACTTCCTGAAATGTGAAGTGACGGGCGGCTCCTCTGAGATCAAACACCAGTTCTCCTTCAGACCTCGGGCATCGGGTGAGAAACAGAGAGAACATGAAGAAATACTGAAATAATTCTCTGAACAAACTCTGAGCTGCAACCACGAAGCCACAACAACAAAAAGAAAAAAAAAGCACCACGACATCATCATCATCATCCGTCTTTTTAGGACAATATAAACATGGTTGTTAAGTTTTTGTGCAACTTTATTTTTAGTCTGTGCTCTTCTTGCTAACACTTGTTGCCATGTCAACCATTTCTTTTTCTGACGGTCATGTGGTCACTGTTCACACCTCCTCCTTCCTCATTGGTTCTCAGAAAACAAATGAGGAACCAACATGTAGCTGTTTGTTTTATTCTGATAGTGTTGATCAGAGAACTGAGGATCAATTATTGACTTCAGTGTAGCTGCAGTGATCAATAACTAATGTCCATAATAATCTGAACCGATGTGATCAGATCTGCATGAACAGAGAGAGAACCACAGGTCCTGTTAACCTGCATCTTCACTGATCAATCACAGTGATCAGCTCTGACTTCACCTGTTGATGTTTCTCTCTCGTCTCCTCAGACGTCACTGGACAGATTTCCTCCCTGATCTTCAGAGTTGGAGGTGACGCCACTTTGTCCTGTGGAAACATGAGAGATGGTCAGGGTGAATGTAGTGGTACCACCTGGTCCTTCAGTTCTGGTTCCAGATCAGGGGAGCTGATTTCCCGGGGGCAGATTGTTTCAGGAGCTCAGGATCGATCAGACAGACTGAGTCTCACAGAGAACTGTGGTCTGGTTCTGAGGAACGTCTCACGTGATGATGTTGGTCTGTACAGCTGCTATCACATCGAGACATCAGAACGACGACAAGTATCAGAGTCTCTGGTTCATCTCTCTTTATTAAACAGTAAGTGAAACAGTTTGTTATAAAACACTGAATCATCTCAGTCATTCTGATTATTACAGTGATGAAGCTCATTTCTCCGTCTCCACAGTGGCTGAAGAGAAGAACGGTGACGTGGTCCATCTCTACTGCAACATGTTTACATATGGAGGGTGTTGGTACTCATTGAAGTGGCTGTATGACGGACCTCAGGCTGAATCCAACAACATGAACCATGGAGTTCATGACTGTTCAGCCAGTGTGGCATTTACCTCGACTGATCTTCATCACAAGTCAAAGTATAAAGAGTTCTTCAAGTGTGAAGTAACAAATTCAAACAGTGGTGATCTAGTAAACGTCTACACCTTCCCCGAGGCCTCAGGTGAGACAAACACAGGTTTGTTCATTGGATGGAAGTGAAGTTTAAAGACGACGTCATCTTTACACAACTTTAACACCTTTTCTCATCTTCTGTTGTTTCTGTTTTATCTTCAACATTCAGTGGATCCAAAGAGAGACGGAGCAACAGCGAAACCAGCTGAAGACGGAGCAACAGCTGGACCAGGTGGAAACTTCACATTGATCCAGTGTTTGTAGATTCACATCATTGTTGTTGTTTTTCTGCTCTTTACAAACACATCAGATCACAACACTGGACTCTTCCTGTGAGGTTGTAGATGCAGACGTAGACGTTTCTCTGACTTTTCATTCCTGGAGGAATCAGATGACTAATGTCGACCTGAGTTTGATGTTTGATTGGTCCAGTTTGTTGTTGTTGATGTGAAGAACTGGTCTCTGCTCTGGTCTCCTCCACAGCTGCTCCAGGTGGTTCTGCTCTGACCTTCATCATGTTGCTGATGCGTGTGGCTGAACTCCTCCTCCTCACTGTGATCACTGTTCTCCTCATCAGAGCTGCAGGTGAGAACATCCACTCCCACACCAGTTCAGCCTCACTCACTCACACTGGGAGTTTACTGGTGACCTGAGACTCTGTGCTCCATTCTCCAGTGAAGCAGAGAGCAGCTGAGCTGAGCCCAGCAGGGAGGCGTTGGTGCAGCAGCCACTCAGGTAAAGAGCAGATCAGACAGGAAGCCGTGGTGCCTTCAGGTTCAGCTGGGAGGGAATCTGGGAGTCTGTTTGGTCTCTGCTGTCAAACTCAGCTCCACTGTGTTGTGTTGTTGTTCACAGGTGCAGCGTGTTGAAGAGGAAGATGAAGATGAAGGTCCAGTCGACTATGAAAACTCTGTCAGACTCCACTGATGCTTAGTTTGTCTCTGAATGAGCTTCAGTCTGAACAGAGACTCTGTATTAGAAGTGAAAACTGTATAATGTGCTGATCACACAGTGTCTGGTCTCAGTGCACTGTGCATGTTTCAGTGGAGCTTCACTGTCTTTGCTGTAGATGTTGATCTTGTTCTTTAAACGACGCTGATGCTCTTCTTGTTTTACTGCACAAACTTATAAAGTCTCACTATTTAATCTCCATTGTACAAAGACAATAAAGCATTTGTTTAATTAATTTCCCTTTAGTGTCTCCATCCCTAATTTCTTGCTCAAATTCAATTTGTAAGAAGAAAATATTGAGAAAATTGAGGCGGAGTCCCTCAGGGCTGCATCCTGGAGCCTCTTCTTTTCAAACTCCACCTCCAAACCTGTTGTTTTCCACCATCACTGTCCTGTAGCTTCAGCTGCAGGTGTCTCAGTCTGGTGGACGGCCTGTTTGACCCAATGCTGCTTTTACATTTACATCACAACAACTCACTCAGTTGTGTTCAGGAACCACGACGGTTGCACAACTCATCTTCCTCATCTGTGGTTGTCGTGCCCTGACTCTGACATGTGTTGCCATACCATGTCAACTGTTTCTGTTTCTGATGTTCATGTGGTCACTGTTCACACCTCCTCCTCCTCCTCAGTTCTCAGAAAACAAAGGAGGAACCAAAATGACCAAAGACCTGATCTGTGTCTTGATAAACTGTCTTCACATGTCTGACTTCATGAAAAGAGGAAGAAGAGACAAAGTCAACCCATCACGTCACAGACCAACCGTGAGACCTGACACAGTGTAAACCACAGCTGTTGCCATGGTAACATCTGTGACTCGAGCCTCTTTAATCCCGATTGATTCTGATATTGTTGATCAGAAATTTGGGAATCATCAATGAGTCGGCGGTGCCTTCAGTGTCAGTCAGTAAAGTTTCTGTCGTCGACCCCTTTGGGTTCATTGATGAATCCACAGGTGAAGAATTCAGTGGCTCCGCCCACATGATGACAAACGCTCTTAAAGGAAGTGGCAAGAGACAGAGAATTAGGAAGTCTTAATATACAACAAACAGGAAGAGCTAACGCAGCCTCACTCAGACTCTGAGAGGAGAAACTCAGACACCATGGCTGAACTCCGCTGGATTCAAACCTGTTTTTCTCTGATCCTGCTGCTTCAGGTCACAGGTAAGAAAACATGACATCACTACGTCACATTGCTGCTGCTACATCGTCACATCTAGTTAGTTTGGTGTCTCGGCTCCAGGCTCATCACTCTCTGAACAAGATTTCATTAGATGCATAGGGAAGTGATGAGGATGTAGCTCAGTGTAACAGAGGGTCCAGGTGCATCACTCACCTATAAAGGACGTGCAAACCTGACTGCCAAGCGGTCATTGACCTTTTGGTACAACGGTTGCATCGTCGCCCACCGTGCTGCACAACACAGAGGGCCACATAACGTCGGCTACATCAGCCCCCTGCAGCCTGCAGGTGGATGAAGGGGAGGTGGGGGCTGAAACCATAGGAAGAAGGTGACAGTAAGCAGCGCTGCAGGGTCACTGGCTTCAAAGAGACTCTGCAGTTTAAAGTCTTTTTAGTGCCATGTAAATGTGGTCGTGAAGTGGTGTTTTTGTGCAACTT
The DNA here is from genome assembly GCA_030347415.2 of Decapterus maruadsi. Taxonomy (NCBI): domain Eukaryota; kingdom Metazoa; phylum Chordata; class Actinopteri; order Carangiformes; family Carangidae; genus Decapterus; species Decapterus maruadsi. The sequence goes on from CM064891.1 coordinate 24,840,111, forward strand.
CATGTGGTCTGTGGTTTTCTTCTTCCGTCTGACACTTGTTGCCATGTCAACCTTTTCTGTTTCTGGTCATCCGGTCCCTGTTCACACCTCCTCCTCCTGAACTGTGTGAAGATGAAGAGCTGAATTGACCAGTTTCAGTCAGATGAAGGCGAATACATGCAGAAGGAAATCGTTTCCAATCAGATGATCGATGATCTGGGTGTTTTATTCGGAGCTGGAGAAGTCCAGTCTCAGTCGGACGAACATGTTTACATGAACTTCAGTCGTCCAGTTACAGACGGATTGAGGCCATAACTCATTTTTTTCAACTGTGATGTAAATGTAGTGACTGAGTGTTAGTGACGTAAACAGTATTTCTGTCACTGTCCTGTTTTTCACTGTCTTGGAGGTTGGTGAATAAGTGAACAGAAGCTGAGCTCTTCTGACTTGACCATCATTGTTGATGAAGTTGTGATTTAGTTTAGTTTATTTGTTTAGGACAATGCACAATAATGAACAGTTTAAGTGTGCCAGATTTAGCTCAGAGCTAATTTCCATCCGCAGTCCTCACATTAAAAAGACAGACTTGACATATCACAGAGCATATATAGTAATAACAATAATAATAACAATGGAAAAGAGTACGGCAAGTGATGATGCCATGCATCTGAGCACTGCCATGGCATCGTCACCTGCACAGATGAAGAACCAACGACAACGAGCTCATTGTTCTCTCTCGTCTCCTTCACAGCAGTGACTGGACAACGTTCCTCTTCCTCCTCCATTGCTGTCAGAGCTGGAGATGACGTCACTTTGTCCTGTACACACCTGATAGATGGTCAACATGAGTGTGACGCCACTGACTGGTTCTTTAGTGGTTCAACAGCCACAAACCTGGTCAGACGTGGGAAGATTGTTGAAGAAGACAACCCTAGATCAGACAGACTGAGTCTCACAAAGAGCTGTTCTCTGGTTCTAAAGAAGGTCTCAGATGGAGACGTCGGACGCTTCGAGTGTCATCAGATCAGATCAGGACAACATTATCACTCCACTGAGGTTTATCTGTCTGTCGTCACCAGTGAGTATTTACACTGAAGCATCTCACTCATTCTGATTATTACAGTGATGAAGCTCATTTCTCTCTCTTGTCTCCATCAGTGACTGAACAGAAGGTCGGTGAGGACATGACATTAACCTGCTCTGTGTCTTCATATGGAGACTGTAGAGGCAAAGTGAGGTGGCTGTTTGGAGGTAACCCTGTGGATAAAGATAACAGAGACTTCAAGACATCACAGTCTGGCTGCTCAGCCACTGTCAGCTTTTCAAAAACTCATTTCTTATCAAACTTCTTCAATGACTTCCTGAAATGTGAAGTGACGACCGGCTCCTCTGAGATCAAATACCAGTTCTCCTTCAACCCTCGGTCGTCAGGTGAGAAACAGAGAGAACATGAAGAAATACTGAAATAATTCTCTGAACAAACTCTGAGCTGCAACCACGAAGCCACAACAACACGAAGGAAAAAAAACACCTCATCATCATCATCATTGATCTTTTTAGGACAATATAAACATGGTTGTGAAGTTTTTGTGCAACTTTATTTTTAGCCTGTGGTCTTCTTGCTCTGACGCTAACACTCGTTGCCATGTCAACCATTTCTTTTTCTGACGGTCATGTGGTCACTGTTCACACCTCCTCCTCCCTCATTGGTTCTCAGAAAACAAATGAGGAACCAACATGTAGCTGTTTGTTTTATTCTGATAGTGTTGATCAGAGAACTGAGGATCAATTATTGACTTCAGTGTAGCTGCAGTGATCAATAACTAATGTCCATAATCTGAACCGATGTGATCAGATCTGCATGATGAGAGAGAACCACAGGTTCCTGTTAACCTGCATCTTCACTGATCGATCACAGTGATCAGCTCTGACTTCACCTGTTGATGTTTCTCTCTCGTCTCCTCCTCAGTTGTCACTGGACAGGTTTTATCCCTGATCTCCAGACCTGGAGATGACGTCACTCTGCCCTGTGGAAACATCAGAGATGGTCAGGGTAAATGTGACGGTACCACCTGGTCCTTCCAGTCTAGTTTCAGACGAGTGGAGCTGATTTCCCGGGGGCAGATTGGTTCAGGAGCTCAGGATCAATCAGACAGACTGAGTCTCACAGAGAACTGTGGTCTGGTTCTGAAGAACGTCTCACGTGAGGATGTTGGTCTGTACAGCTGTGAACCGTACAGACCATCAGGACGACTACAAGGACAATCTGAGTCTGTGGTTGCTCTCTCTTTACTGCACAGTGAGTGAAACAGTTTGTTATAAATCACTGAATCATCTCAGTCATTCTGATTATTACAGTGATGAAGCTCATTTCTCCGTCTCCACAGTGACTGAAGAGAAGAACGGTGATGACGTCCATCTCTACTGCAACATGTTTACATACGGAAGGTGTTGGTACTCATTGAAGTGGCTGTATGACGGACCTCAGGCTGGTTACACCATCATGGACAACAGCTCTCATGACTGTTCAGCCAGTGTGGCATTTACCTCGACTGATCTTCATCACAAGTCAAAGTATAAAGACTTCTTCAAGTGTGAAGTGACAAATACAATCAGTGGTGATGTAGTAAACGTCTACACCTTCCCCGAGGCCTCAGGTGAGACAAACACAGGTTTGTTCATTAGATGGAAGTGAAGTTTAAATCTTTACACAACTTTAACACCTTTTCTCATCTTCTGTTTCTGTTTTATCTTCAACATGCAGTGGATCCAAAGAGCGAAGGAGCAACATCTGGACCAGATGGAGACGGAGCAACAGCTGGACCAGGTGGAAACTTCACATTGATCCAGTGTTTGTAGATTCACATCATTGTGTTGTTTTTTCTGCTCTTTACAAACACATCAGATCACAACACTGGACTCTTCCTGTGAGGTTGTAGATGCAGACGTAGACGTTTCTCTGACTTTTCATTCCTGGAGGAAACGTACAGATGACGACCGACCTGAGTTTGATGTTTGATTGGTTGAGTTTGTTGTTGTTGATGTGAAGAACTGGTCTCTGCTCTGGTCTCCTCCACAGCTGCTCCAGGTGGTTCTGCTCTGACCTTCATCATGTTGCTGATGCGTGTGGCTGAACTCCTCCTCCTCACTGTGATCACTGTTCTCCTCATCAGAGCTGCAGGTGAGAACATCCACTCCCACACCAGTTCAGCCTCACTCACTCACACTGGGAGTTTACTGGTGACCTGAGACTCTGTGCTCCATTCTCCAGTGAAGCAGAGAGCAGCTGAGAGAAGCCCAGCAGGGAGGCGTTCAGGTGCAGCAGCCACTCAGGTAAAGAGCAGATCAGACAGGAAGCCGTGGTGCCTTCAGGTTCAGCTGGGAGGGAATCTGGGAGTCTGTTTGGTCTCTGCTGTCAAACTCAGCTCCACTGTGTTGTGTTGTTGTTCACAGGTGCAGCGTGTTGAAGAGGAAGATGAAGATGAAGGTCCAGTCGACTATGAAAACTCTGTCAGACTCCACTGATGCTTAGTTTGTCTCTGAATGAGCTTCAGTCTGAACAGAGACTCTGTATTAGAAGTGAAAACTGTATAATGTGCTGATCACACAGTGTCTGGTCTCAGTGCACTGTGCATGTTTCAGTGGAGCTTCACTGTCTTTGCTGTAGATGTTGATCTTGTTCTTTAAACGACACTGATGCTCTTCTTGTTTTACTGCACAAACTTATAAAGTCTCATTATTTAATCTCCATTGTACAAAGACAATAAAGCATTTGTTTAATTAATTTCCCTTTAGTGTCTCCATCCCTAATTTCTTGTTCAAATTCAATAAAAATATTGAGAAAAATGAGGCGGAGTCCCTCAGGGCTGCATCCTGGAGCCTCTTCTTTTCAAACTCCACCTCCAAACCTGTTGTTTTCCATCATCACTGTCCTGTAGCTTCAGCTGCAGGTGTCTCAGTCTGGTGGACGGCCTGTTTGACCCACTGCTGCTTTTACATTTACATCACAACAACTCTTCACTCAGTTGAGTTCAGGGACGACAACAGTTGCACAACTCCTCTTCCGCACCTTCGTCTTTTTAAGACAATGCAAACGTGGTTGTTTGTTGTGTTTGTGGTCTGTGGTCGTCGTACCCTGACTCTAACACTCGCTGCCAACCGTGTCTGTTTCTAATGTTCATGCGGTCGCTGTTCACACCTCCTCGGTTCTCAGAAAACAAAGGGGAAACAAAAATGCCCTCTTTTCTTCTTAATTTGAAGTCAACGCGTCACTGTGAGATCAGACACAGTGTGGGACAAAGCTGTTCCTACGGTCAATATAGTTTCTGACGTCGACCCTTTTTGCTCGTTGATGAATCCACAGGTGAAGAGTCCCTTTGCGCCGCCCACACAATGACAAACAGACTTTGGGGAAGTGGCTCTTTCACAACCACAGATGATATTATATATTGAGTGTTTTCCTCCGTCAGGCGACAGTTCACAATCTGGTGAAGAGACGGACACACGAACGCACAATGGCTGAACTCAGGTGGATTCAAACGTCTTTGATTGTGACGCTGCTGCTTCAGGTTCCAGGTGAGGAAACAGTTTCCTGTTCTCTGTTAATGACCTCATCACATGTTGACACATCAGACAGCTGCACTGATCAATAACTAATGCTGATAATCTGAACTGATGTGATCATGTCTGCATGAACAGAGAGAGAAACCACAGTCGACCTTTTTTAGTTGCTGTTAACCTGTGTATATTGATCATTGATGAGCTAACCTCCTTCAACCGACAAGTTGTACTCAGTGTGTTTGTGAGTCTATGAATTGGTGATCTCACTTCCGTTAAAAGACGGGCTGTGGTCAGAGTGTGTGACAGAGAGAGAGGGCGTTGTTGAGTGGATTAAGGTGCTGCACAGCTCTAACAATAAAACATTTCAATCTTTTAAGTTAATACCAAACCTGTGGTAGGAGCTCAGTGTGTGGACGGTCCTTCAGTAGAGGGCGGTTCTGCTCTGGTTCTGTCCTACAGGTGGTGTCCCAGCACAGAGACAAGTGTCCTATCAGGTGAAGGTGGTGGAGGACGTGATGGAGCTGGACTTTCACATTTCAATTATTTGTTGATGTTTCTCTCTCGTCTTCAGCTGTGACTGGACAGATGCTGGTTGTCGTCAGAGAAGGAGATGAAGCCACTCTGTCCTGTGGAAACATCAGAGATCCTCAGGTTAAATGTAACGGTACAAACTGGACCTTCTTAGACTCAGGATACTCACCTACAGACCTGGTTGTACTGGGTCAGACTCAGTCAGACAGACTGAGACTCACAGAGAACTGTTCTCTGGTTCTGAAGAACGTCTCACATGAGGACGCTAGTCTGTACATCTGCAGACAGAACAACACATCAGGACAAGAACAAGGTTCACCCTATCAGGTTGATCTGTCTGTTGTCACCAGTGAGTATTTCCATCAAACTGTGAGTTAGAAAAAAACACTGAATCCTCTCAGTCATTCTGATTATGAAGCTCATTTCTCTCCCTTGTCTCCATCAGTGACTGAACAGAAGGTCGGAGACAACATGATATTAAACTGTTCTGTGTCTGCACGGAACGAGTGTAGAGGCAAAGTGAGGTGGCTGTTTGGAGGTAACACTATTGGTAAAGATCATGGAGGGTTGAAGACATCGCAGTCTGGATGTTCAGCCAATGTCAGCTTTTCAAAAAATCATTTCATATCAAACAACTTCAATGAGTTCCTGAAATGTGAAGTGACGGTCGGCTCCTCTAGGAACACACAGCGGTTCACCTTCAGCCCTCGGTCGTCAGGTGAGAAACAGAGAGAACATGAAGATCTGTTCTTGATCTGACAAACTGCAGTCGCTCATTTTGGGGATTGTCTTTCTCTACGACAGGAAAGAAAACTTCAACATCTGGAGACAAGGAGACGACAGGAACATCTGTAATATCTCCAGACAACCTCTCTGTCAGCGTTAGGAGAGGAATAAAGGACCCAGATGCAGACTCCAAAAACACAGGTGAGTGAAAACAAGGTATTTATTGAGGGGAAGAAGAGACAAACCCAAATATGTCCCCAAACAGGGGGAGAAACGTCAAACTAAACAGGAACACACAGAGTACTTGACACTCTGTTCAACTGTCTGTGGTTTGACTCGGTCTGAAACTTTTCAGTTTCAGTTTCAGTTCAGTTTATCCGATTAGCATTTTACCCCCTCCCCCTTCTCCACATATGAAATACTTAATGTACACAGATATATAATGTAATGAGGAGTGCTAATCGAAAAGGCTCATGCTTATGCCTACCCTTTTTACCAAAACGAATGAGAAAAGAGGTAAAGAGAGAGAAAACAAACAAACAAAAAACAACAACAACAAAAGAACAATCAAACCAAAAACAAATTCAACAAAGCAACTTTTACACTACATGGTCTCTGTTATACCATAAGGATTTAGATCAAACAAGCATTTAGCTTTCACAACAAATCTATATATTCTTTTAGTACTTAAACATTTTCTTGAAAGAGGAAATCAAACTACACATTCTTAATTCATCATCACAATTATTCCATAGATTAACACGTCTAACAGAGACACATCGCTGTTTAATATTAGTGTATTCATTCTCAAATTACCTTAGATTTGAACCGTCATTAACCCATTATGTCCTGGTGGGTGCAGACAGGTGCCTTTGCCTGTCAGAGACCCTGCTGTCCTGTTACTGATGCTCTGGTCTGGTCCACAGCTGCTCCAGGTGGTTCTGCTCTGACCTTCATCATGTTGCTGATGCGTGTGGCTGAACTCCTCCTCCTCACTGTGATCACTGTTCTCCTCATCAGAGCTGCAGGTGAGAACATCCACTCCCACACCAGTTCAGCCTCACTCACTCACACTGGGAGTTTACTGGTGACCTGAGACTCTGTGCTCCATTCTCCAGTGAAGCAGAGAGCAGCTGAGAGAAGCCCAGCAGGGAGGCGTTCAGGTGCAGCAGCCACTCAGGTAAAGAGCAGATCAGACAGGAAGCCGTGGTGCCTTCAGGTTCAGCTGGGAGGGAATCTGGGAGTCTGTTTGGTCTCTGCTGTCAAACTCAGCTCCACTGTGTTGTGTTGTTGTTCACAGGTGCAGCGTGTTGAAGAGGAAGATGAAGTTCACACGCACACACCCCTGTGATTACCAAGTCAATTATGATTTGTGTGTGAATAAAAATTGATTGATTGAAGATGAAGGTCCAGTCGACTATGAAAACTCTGTCAGACTCCACTGATCCACCACTTCCTCACCAGGAACCAGAGCCTCCTCCTGGTGGTCGTATCCCTCCGCCACTCAGACTAGTTCCTCACTGGTCCAGTGTGTCTCTTTAAATGTTGAGTTTGTCTTTGAATGAGCTTCAGTCTGAACAGAGACTCTGTATTAGAAGTGAAAACTGTATAATGTGCTGATCACACAGTGTCTCAGTAAATTTTGAGTTTGGCTTTGACGATGTAACCTCTCCACTGTACAAAGACAATACAGCATTTGTTTCATTCAGATCCATTTTCTGTCTCCAGCTCTAATTCACTGTAAGAAGAAAAATGAGGCGGAGTCCCTCAGGGCAGGATCCTGGGTCCTCTTCTTTTCAAATTACACCTCATCTCTTTAGGAAGATGTAAACGTGGTTGTTTTAGTCTCTGGACACTTGCTGCCCTGTCAACACTTGTTTCTGGTGGCCATGACGTCACTGTTCACACCTCCTCCTCCACCTTCTCAGTTCTCAGAAAACAAAAGAGGAACCAAAATGTCGAGAGACCAGATCTGTGCCCTGATAAACTGCAGCAGAGAGACACGTGTCCTCACACATTTAACTTTGTCTCCTTTTCGTCTTTTCATTAATTGAACACATTGCATGTTGCATTGTTGATTAAAGAATTGTGGATCAAGACACGAAGGCTGAACTGAGGTGGATTCAAATGTGTTTTTCTCTGATCCTGGGGCTACAGATTTGTACTAAAATAGATAAAAGCTAAGGTAACCACATAATTAAAATGTATAAAATTTAGTCTAAATTCAACTGTGCTTCGGGATAAAACTAAAACACAAACGTCATAAAAAGGAAACTTAGGTTTTTTTCAACTTGGTCCCTGTTTTCATGTGTTTTTCTGTATAGCTACATGAGGATAATACTTTTAATGAACATATGTCTACTTTCGCATGTCTCTTCTTCTTCTGAGTGGCAGTAGTCATCCCTGGTCAAAATGGCTGCAAAAAATCAGAAAATGAATTATTAATACCATTTAGAACCCCTTCTCCGCATTTACAGGTCACTGTAAACACATAAAGAAACACCTGCTGAAACTACCAGGCTAACGGTTAGCTGTTGTTAGCACGGTCTGTTATAGTTAGCATACACATGAAAAATGTAAATTACACTATGACAACATTTCCATAAATATACGGTACATCTAACAATACAATGTATACGGCGAACTAATTGTGACAAAAAATAATAGAAAAGTGTTAATAAAAGAAGCTTCAACCAAAGAACGTCTCTGCTTCAACTTACTGTTTACAACCGGGGTAGCCATCTTTAAATGTCAACTCAGGGTTGCGTTGAATGTCCGACTTTCCGAGTCGGCTCGTTCCAGTTGAAAGTTCCGACTCGGAGCTCGGATATCCCGACTTCCGAGTAGGCGTGGAACGCACCATTAGCATTCGGCGAGCGAATTGTGTATGCCACCATCTTGCGGCGACGCCATTACTGCTGTGTCCTCGGGTGACATGTGTCAATCACAGTAAACTGATTCTCTATGACAACGACATAAATATGCTGGATTGGTAATGTTTGGTGTCCCTCAGTAACTGATTAAGGTATGTTACATGAATATCGTTATTAATTTAGGAATTAATCATTAGTTTGAGCGATTAGCAGGAAAGATTAGAGTTATTAGAGTATCATAAAGGGTTAGGGTTAGAAAAACGTCAGTTACAGGTCTCTGATTTATGGTCAAAATTACCTTAGCTCCGGCTGGGTCGGACATATTTTACACCGGCTTTTAGACGTCCATCACATCATATTGAAAGGATCAGTGAGACATTCAGACCATCACCACGGTGTGAAGGTAACGATGAAAAAGGAGAGCAGCCAGGTAGCAACAGGTGAGCTGTGGCTGCATCGCTGGCAGCTGCTGCTGCTGTGGCTGTAACGTTACGGTCTAAACACGGCCAGTCCTCCTGCAGTAAGGGGCTGTGTTTTGTCTAAAGTTGTTGTATTCTGCTGATATTAGAACAGTCGAGGACGGCACATGTACTCCCAGCCTTCCTAGACATATTTACAGAAGAAAAAAGCTCCACTTCTTGGCGCTTGCATTCAAACGGCCGCTTCGCACACAGAGCCCAGAGCTGCCTGACTGGGAGCTGACACCGCAGTAATGGCGGCGTTCGACTAACGGCCATGTCGCCGAATTGGTCTATAGCACAGCTAACTGTTAACCATAACATTTCTAGTGTGGTGAGATTTGGACACAGATCACAGCAACCAGCGACCTCCAGCTAAAAGTAGCTAGACTATTACGTTAATTTCTCCTTTCTAGTATGTTGTCGGACACTTGTCAATGTGAAAAAAATGCAGGTTTATAGGGCGAACCAGGGCTTTGGGCGAACTTTGACGGGACGGGAGCCACTTGCCTGGTTGAAGAGCGTTAGCTGGGCTGCAGGCTGCCTGCCCGGCTCTATACTGGAGACACCTCAATAAAAGTATTATTCATCACTCACCTATATAGAAAAAACACATGAAAACAGGGCCCAGGTTGAAAAAACCTAAGTTTACCTTAAAAAAAAAACAAAAAAAAAACTCACCTGTGTGTAAACAGTGGACTCCTGCGGGCTGTAGTTCCTCCCCTCCATCAGGAGGCGCTGTTCGCTCTGTTTTGACCTTCTGAGCCTCCGTCCGTTTGGGTGAAAGGACACGAGCAGCAGCAGCAGCCAGGATGACAACACTACGACCGTTCACCTGCGATGATCTCTTTAAATTCAACAACATGTGAGTTAAATCTGTGTCCGTTCTCCCACCGACGACTAGTTTAACGTGTTTCTGCTGTTGTCTGCGCGGCGGAGGGATCTGCAGCCTGTCAGTTAGCAGCGCTGGCAGGCTGAGCCTCATCACAGCCCCACGGAGCTCCACATGAACAACGTCTAGTTCTGCGATTTCACTCTCATTGATAAAAATAAATAAAACTTTAAAACATAAGATTTTAATCAGATATGAACTGTAACATTTTCCGTCAAACATCGGCTCAGTTGTAACCAGTTTTAAAGCCTGTTGTCTCCGCGAAAGGAGGAAAATGTTGGTTAGCTCAGCGGCTAGCTACAACAGGCTAACAGAGAGCTTCCGCGGTTTGAATCTGTTATTAATGTGTAAATGTGTAATTTTATAGGAAAGTAACGGGTTTTAATCCGTTACACGTGAGCCGAATTTACCCAGAATACACCACGAATGTAAATCATATAAAAAATAATCAATTTAGTTGAATTCTCATGAATAACTGTCACTTTAAAACTAAAAATCTCAGATTGTTGAGTTGAGTTTGGTCACAGGTTGAAACTAATTTCTGGTTTGACACAGCAGCTCACTATGCAATAGAAATTATAACTCGACATAAACACAGCAGATCAAGCAAATCACAGAAAACAAATAAATAAACAAGGTGTTCAATAGACACTAAGACCAAAAAGGTGTCGGCTGAAGTGAAATGATTGATTGCAAATGTGAGTTAGTGGTTTGGTTATAGATAATATAATGTTTTTTATTCATATCAAATTGTTATAGTCTGCTGACTTTTTGTTCTGTCTCTTCCACTTATGAAACTAATGTGTCTCCCCTCTGTCCAACAGAAACCTGGACCCTCTGACAGAAACTGTATCCTTCAATCATGCTGGTTATTAATAATATATATGATGTGGTTTATATGTTACATATTAAACACACATGTATTTACACTCAAAAACATGTATTTACACTCCTCAAAAACATTTATGGAAAGCCTGATTTTGGGATTTTGGCACCTTTTTGGGGGGCACTACCCACACGTTTAGCGGTGTCGCTCATTCGACGGATGAACGATTCTTACAAGTTGTAGCTCGTTGTAAAGGCGACTAATCAGGCTTTTCAATAATATAAAATACAACACCAGTTGGTTTTTATTAAAGGGGAGAAATGACTGACTGACTGAGAAAACATTTCCAAACTTTTTTTGAGGAGTGTACATCGTCTGCTTCATCACATGGCACCTGTCCTCAGTCTGTCCTCCACCTCCACACACCATGTGATTCTCCTTTGTTGTTGTTTTTCTTTGACCTTTGACCCTCAGTATGGGATCCCCTTCTACCTGCAGTACCTGGCTCACTGGCCCGAGTACTTCATCGTTGCAGAGGCTCCAGGCGGTGAACTGATGGGCTACAGTGAGTTCCTCCCTCCGTCTGCTCTCGCTCTGGAAAACACACTGCACAGATAGTTAAAAATCAAGTTAAAAAAAAGAAAAAATCATATTAGTTTGCATGTTGGTCAGAAACCTGGACATTTGTCTAAGAAATTACACTTGAATAATTGTGATCGATCATGATCATTAAAAAAAAAAAAAAAGTCGAAACAAGACATAAAAGTCAAATTAGTTGATACTTAAAGTAAGTAAATTCAGATTTCTTCAGGGAAAAACAGACATTAAAATGTTTTTTGTTTGTTATTTCATGGAAGAAAGTCAATGCAACCAAATACAGTAAAATATAATAACAAAACCTTGAAATAAACCATCCTTTTAGATTCATTAATTATTAAACAACGTTAACTAGATGTGATACCATAAACTAAAACTATATGTAGGTTTGTGGTATAATGAATAGTGCAGTGACTCTAATAAAACAGATTTACTACAGATTAACTGAAGATCATTCCTAGTCTCTCGTCAGCGCCACCTGGTGGTCGGTTGACACAACGGCGCCTGAACTAGTCCACATCCTGTTTCCTCAAATTAGTGTTTCACATTTTAAACAATCAAAAATCAATGGAAATTCTCCTAGAAATGAGAGAAAAGAATTTCAAAGTAAAAGTTGCCTGTGTTACTTCCTCCCCTGTTGTGGCGTAATAAAGTAGACCCTCCTGTGTGAATCTCACCTCTCAGCAGCCTCATCCGTTCTCTTGCAGTCATGGGGAAGGCGGAGGGATCCGTGGCCCGCGAGGAGTGGCACGGCCACGTCACCGCTCTGTCCGTCGCCCCCGAGTTCAGGAGACTCGGCCTCGCCGCCAAACTGATGGAGATGCTGGAGGAGATCTCAGAGAGGTGGGCGCATCACGCCACACGCCATCACCATCACCGGTTCCTCCTCACGGTGACGGTTTCCTGACGTCATCGTTGTTGTTGTTGTTGTCGTCCTGCAGGAAAGGCGGGTTCTTCGTGGATCTGTTCGTACGAGTGTCCAACCAGGTGGCGGTGAACATGTACAAGCGTCTGGGCTACAGCGTCTACAGGACGGTCATCGAGTATTACTCCGCCAGCAACGGAGAACCGGACGAAGACGCCTACGGTGAGCAGCACAACTGGAACAACCGACTCAGTCATCACAGCAGCACATTCACCTGCTGCGACTTCAGCTTAAAGCACGAAATACAAACCCATCACATCACAGCAGGAAGGGAATCTTATTTTGAAAAACTAGGAAAACACTCACTCTGAATAAATATTTTAAAAAAAAACTTTATACTACTAAAAAACTATTGCAATAGTTACTTTTATAAAGTAGTAACTTGGATGCTTTTAGGGGAAAATGCATTGCACAAAGGAAGGTGTAGTTAATTTTGTTGTCATTTGGAGGTGAAACTCATGAATGTGAACTTTCTAGTGTTGATAATTAACATCAACTTGGACATTGTTTCTGTTGCGTTACTGAATATTTTAGTTTATTAAACTTTAAACATTTCAAATCCAATTCCTCCTCCAGAAACAACAAATTTAGTTTAACTTGCCCTTTAACCAACAGGTTGTTGTTTAAGTGTCGGCCTGAAGGTGGCGCTGTTCAGACAGAGACTGAATCCGTGTTTCACAGTTTGACATTTTCTTTTTCCTTTCTCTCTCCTGTAGACATGAGGAAAGCTCTGTCCAGAGACACAGAGAAGAAGTCCATCATCCCGCTGCCGCACCCCGTCAGACCCGAGGACATCGAATAACAGTAGACTGTGGCTCTCTGCCCCCCCCCCCCCTTCCTCCCCCGCTGCCCGGTGATAATTACCTGTACATAACGGATTAAACTGCTGCTTCGCCACAGTCAGAGAGCCACAGTCTGGATTTAAAGGGATAGTTCAACATTTTGGTCAAACTGTCCCATCACCATAACCCCTATAGTCATAGCAGTAGGTTCGTTACCTTTAGTTGTCGGTGCAAGCTGTTTTTAGAACGGCGGAGCAGAGCTGTGAGCTGCTCAGAGCTACGCTACGGAGGCTCATGGGATTTCTTGGTTTCCCTCATCAAACACAGAGGTAAATACAGAGACTGTTGATGAAAAACTGTCCCTGAAGGCAACGTGCATCAGTGGTTTTACATGAATTTCCCTCTAAAACAACTCTGTGTGGTAACGTTGTGTTATTATCTCATAGCGTGGTGAATGTGCAGGTCACAACTTGTCCACCAGAGCGTTGTGGAGTTGTTGGATTGTGTATTTGATGAGTTTGATGAGGGAAACCAAGAAATCCCATAATGAGCCTCCGTAGCGTAGCTCTGAGCAGCTCACGGCTCTGCTCCACCATTCTAAAAATAGCTTGCACTGACAATTAAAGGTAACGAACCTACTGCTATGACTATAGGGGTTATGGTGATGGGACAATTTGTCAAAAATGTTGAACTATCCCTTTAATAATGATATCTCTCATCAGTTCCTGTAAATTCAGATTTATGGTGAATAAACGAACACAACGAGTCGGTTTTGAATCGATGTGGAGTTGTAATAATGGCACAGAAAACATGGTCGTACAATAATAAAGTCTGGTCGTCAACTTGCTCCTGTCGTTTTTCTAAAAAAAGAAACACAACAAAACAAAAAAAGAAAAGAAGAAACAGTAGAAAAGCTGATGGAGCTCGTGTTCCTGAGAGTCTACTCTTTATCTTCTTCACTGCTCCTGCTCTCTTTCTCCTTGTTCTTCCCTCCATCTTCCTCCTTCTCCTCTTCCTCCTCGCTGTCGCTCTCGCTGCTGCTGCTGCTGCTCTCCTCGTCGTCTCGGTCGTCGTACGTCTTCTCCTCCTGCTCCGTCTCAGTCTCTTTGTTTCTGTCCGACTCGTCGTCCGGCTGCTTTTCAGCTGCAGGTTGTTGTTGTTGTGAAGAAGAAGAAGATGATGAAGACGAAGATGATGATGATGAAGGTGCAGCCTCCTCCTCCTCCTCCTCCTCTTCGTCCTGGCTCTTCTCGGCCGGCTCCTCGTCCGCCTGCTGCTGCCTCTTCCACATCTTGGCCATGGCGAGCAGCTTGAGGTTGGGCTGGTTGGCCGCGTCCTCGGGGAAGATGTAGTCGTAGTATTCCTCCCAGCCGGCGTCCGACTGCCGGAGTCACGGAGAGAACGTGATTAGCACAGCGCCACGGCAACAGCACTTTCATTAGCAACTCACCGGTGGCTTTTTCCATCACAGATAATTAATTACAACTGAACATTTTGGTCCAAACATCAGCGTCTCCATGTTTATCTTTAATTTAATTAACTTAAAACCACACTAATGAAGTATTTTTGATCTGAGAAGCAGGAAATCCTGGAGAAAGTTTGAACATTTCTTCTTGATGAAAAACTAAAATTATCATAATGGTTTAATTACCGTTGATTCTCAAATAAAAGCTCAGAGCTTTGATTTGCTCAAACTGCCGACATGGGACGAGCTTTTAATTGATTCTGCACAAATGTTTTTGCTCGACAAAGATGTGAAAATGGTAAATACCATCAAATGATGAATAATAAATACAACAGTAGGAACAGAAGTCGGGTCGTGTTTTGATTTTCCATCCGATTTTCCAAACTGAAGCAGCTTAGAGCGGGGCTCAAACAGGCGATCGTTTTGTACATTCACAAAAAAAGACCCGACTTCTAACTGAGACTCTGTTTTTATTTACTGAAACCTGGAGCCAGACCGGGTCCAGTTCAGGAGACCAGAGGCCGGTTGAGACCAGGGTTCCTACGTTCGTATGGAAAAAGGAAACTATTGAATGAAAATATAATTATCTTAATACCTATAGCTACAATCTCCTGGGAATTATTTGGTGACATTATGATGTACACATTCAGAATAATGAATGAAAAAAAGATTAATTGCATGATTTATTTATATAGTGCAGAACTATTTACTCAAACATCACAAATTATTTGATTTTTTTAATTTAAGGTCTGGAAAAAGTATGGAATTTCAAATGTGTAGGAACCCTGTGAGACTTTGAGGCTTTTATTTGAGTGTTTACGGTTCATTTACATCGACTGCAACCAGCTGATTGTATGGATGTTCTTCACTAAATAAATGCATTTTACCTCTAAAATCTGAGACAGTGCAACTACATTTAGCATCAACTTGCACACGTGCAACCAGGAAATTTGCTGTTTTATAGAAGAGACGACTCAAAGACTCTGGACTCTGTCGTTACAGGTGTCATGAATGAAAAGGAAAATGTGAACATTTGCTTTGAAGGTCGACTTAGAGCCTTGTGACTGTGTTTCCGTGGTGAAATGTTATAATAATGTATAAATAA
This sequence comes from Decapterus maruadsi, assembly GCA_030347415.2. NCBI lineage: Eukaryota > Metazoa > Chordata > Actinopteri > Carangiformes > Carangidae > Decapterus > Decapterus maruadsi. Next base: position 24,855,830 of record CM064891.1, read on the forward strand.
AGAAGAAGAAGAAGGAGGAGACGCTGTGCAGCAGCAGTTCTTACCCCGTCCTCGGCCGTCAGCTTCCTCCTCTTCTTCACCTTCTCCGGCAGCAGCTTCCGGACTCTCTCCCTGCTGCTGTCGGAGCCGAACTCCTTCTCGTAGTCCCTCCAGGACTCGAGCAGCATCAGCCGCTCCTCCTTCTCCTCGCAGCTCCTCATGCCCTTGTTGGCCTCCTCGTAGATCTGACGGCACTTCTGCAGCCGCTCGGGGCCGTCGATGGACAGCTCGAACTTGGCGTAGCTGATCCAGACCTGCAGAGAAGAACACGATGATGACGATGACGATGTTGAAACGTGATAAACCTGCTGTTGTGGCTCCAAACCGCGGATCACGGCAGCTTCTCATCACCTTGACGTGCTGCGTGCGCTGCAGCAGCCGCTTGTAAAGGTTCCTGGTGTTTCCAAACTCCTCCTGCTCGATCTCAAAGTCGATGTAGGATTTCCACAGAACCTGGAACACAGAGACGCAGGTCGTTATGGACGGTAAATCCTCCAATAGAAGCTCTTTCCTTTACATTTTAAATTGTTGTTTTTTTTGTTGATTACTCTTTTAATTATTCACACAGCTCAATGTGTCTCATAAAAACTCCAAATATCTAATATACAATTATTTTTGCTTGAAAACAACCAAAGAAAAAGGCAAATGTTAATTTCAATTGACCTATGGCTAAGCCACGCCCCCAAACACGATGAGCCAATCACAGTGCTCATAGCTAGCCCATACACTCGGACATTCTCTGCTTCCACGTCCATTGAAATGCATTGCAGTTAGTCAGTTTTCATTCGTTTTTATGTGTTTTTTCTTGACATTTTAAGTTTAAAAGGGTCAAACGATGTGCATGGGTTACATGCAACTCTGACACAAGGTATCCTGTGAGGTTGGGATCGCCCAGCCTCTCTGGTGTATTTTTTACCTACCTTTTCCTAAGCCACATCTCAACCTAGAGAAGTGTCTGCTCTGGATAAAGTTATGCAGTAGCCCACAACACCAACTAAACATGGATAAACTTAACAAGGATGTCTACATCTGTTGTAAGTTAAGTCAACAACGTATTTGAGGCAACATATTGTGAGAGATGTTTGGATGTTAGCCAGAATCACAACTAAGCATAAAGTCCGCTAGCTTAATGCTAACGTATAATGCAAAACTCCATAGACAGGCTAAAGCGGCAAACGGCAGCCTAGCAGTAAAGATAAGTTACGTTTTGGTGACTTCGAGATGATATTTAATCTTTCTGTCTCCAACAACCATCAGTTGCCTCCTGTGAAATCTCTCCTACTGTGACTGCTAGCATAGCGTTTGTCACTGAATGTTGACAGTTTGTCCGAGTGAGTGGAGGGGGCGGGGCTTAGCCAGAGGTCAATTAATCAAATAACGTGTCTTGTTCAGCTCCGTTTCACAGTTAATGGACGGTTAGAGAGGATTTTTGATGAAAATGACAAAAATCTAGAAAAAACTGACTTCTAATTAACAATATATAAATAAATCAATAAAAAAAAATAAAAAAAAATGCCAATGAGTCTGAGAATTTACAGTATAAAAAGAATAAAAAAGTGAAAGAAAGCTTTGATTCTTCATGTTTGAACCGTCTTCAGTCGTCACCTCCGGCATGTCGAGCCGCGGTTGTCCGATGGCGAGCTCGAAGATGGCGCGCGCTCGGTCCACGTCTCCCAGGATGGTCTCCAGCTCGGCGAACTTGATCCAGGTGGTGCAGTTCTCCGGACTGAACTCCAGGTACTTCTCGTAGAGCTTCCTGCAGCGGTCGAACTCCCGCAGCTGCAGCTCCAGCTCGATGTAGCCCTTCAGCAGCTTGTTCTTCGGACATTTACCGATGGCCGAGCCCTGAGGAGGAGGAGGAGGAGGAGGAGGAGGAGGAGGAGGAGGAGGAGAGAGGAGGAGGAGGAGGAGGAGAGAGGAGGAGGCGGAGGAGCAGGGAGGAGCAGGAGAGAGGAGGAGGAGGAGTAGGAGTATGAGGAGGAGGAGGATGTGGAGGAGGAGGAGGAAGAGGAGGAGGAAGAGGAGGAGGAAGAGGGAGGAGGAGGAGGAGGAAGAGGAGGGAGGAGGAGGAGGAGAGAGGAGGAGGAGGAGGAGGAGGAGGAGGAGGAGGAGGAGGAGGAGGAGAGGAGGAGGAGGAGGGAGGAGGAGGAGGAGGAAGAGGAGGGAGGAGGAGGAGGAGGAGGAGGAGGAGGAGGAGGAGGAGGAGGAGGCGGAGGAGGAGGAGGCGGAGGCAGAGGAGGAGGCGGAGGCGGGAGGAGGAGGTGGGAGGCGGAGGAGGAGGAGGAGAGGAGGGGGAGGAAGAGGAGGAGGAAGAGGAGGAGGAGGAGGAGGAGGAGGAGGAGAGGAGGAGGAGGAGGAGGAGGAGGAGGAAGAGGAGGAGGAGGAGGAGGAGGAGGAGAGAGGAGGAGGAGGAGGAGGAGGAGGAGGAGGAGCCAGCGTGGTGAGCGGACCAGAGAGACACCGTGATGTTGTTGTTGTTGTTGTTGTTGTTGTTGTTGTTGTGTTACTTGTGTGTGAATCTCACCATGACCCTCCGCGCTCCCTGCAGGTTCTTCTGCCGGATCTCAAACTGAGCGTAGAGCAGCCAGATCTTAGCGAACGTGAACTGAGACAGAAACAGAAACATGACGTAGGGTTCGTACCGTCTGGAAGCAGCAGCACCAAACATTTTATCTTAATAGATAAAAAAAATATATAAAGAATAGAATAAAAATAAATCACCTTTTTATGAGGGATGAGGTCCAGACAGGCCTGGTACACCTGTCTGGTTCTCTCTGGGTCCTGAAGAGGAAAGAAGAGGAAGGTTTTTAACATTAGGAGCTGGTTATCTACTTTATCTATCAACAAACCCACTATTTACCTGTTTAAACATTTTAGAAATTCAAGGATTTAGTTGATTACACGAAGAGGAACATCACTATTTGAGAAACCAAAGACAAAGCACAACCCAGTTGGACCACAGTGCTGCACGACACATGAGTAAAACATATAACAATAAACTAAATGGGATTCAGGTACGTGCAGTGAAAACATGCAATAAAACAATTAAACAGAAGTGTCTTGATATTAATCTAAATTAAAATGCCATGGGGAAAAAGGTTGTTCCACACTTTCCACAACTCGAACCAATGTAAAAAAAAAACATCATTGTGTCTCTGTTAAACATCTGGAATAACTGTCCTGAAAATATTAAATTAGAGACACCCTGATGTTGTTGTTGTTAACAATTGTTGTTGTTGTTGTTGTTGTTTGTTGATTTGTTACTTAATTTTAGAGTGAAGTTTCAGATATGATTAACCCTCTTTTTTGTGCTTTCCCTGCATTTTCAAAATAAAACTCATCCATTCAAACTGAATGTGTCATCAGCAGCCAGATCTGTTTTATCTTAACTAATAAATTGAGACAGAAACAGAAACATGAGGTAGGGTTCAAACCGTCTGGAAGCAGCAGCACCAAACATTTTATCTTAATAGATATAAAAAAAAAAATAGAATAGAGTAAAAATCAATCACCTTTTTATGAGGGATGAGGTCCAGACAGGCCTGGTACACCTGCCTGGTTCTCTCTGGGTCCTGAAGAGGAAAGAGGAAGGTTTTTAACATTAGGAGCTGGTTATCTACTTTATCTATCAACAAACCCATTTATTTTTCCTTGATTTGTTTTAACATTTAAAAATTCAACTGAGTTTTTAGTTGTTTTTCTTAAGATTCTGAGACAAAGCTATAAACAACAGACAGAAGCTAAGAGGAACATCACTATTTGACAAAGCAAAGACTCACATTTAAAAAAGCACAACCCACTGTGGTCCAATCAGTGTTAGACAGCATTTCTTGTGTGTGTACGCAAGGGTGTAAAATTTATTAATATAATAACAATAAAACTAAATGGGATTCAGGTACGTGCAGTGAAAACATGCAATAAAACAATTAAACAGAAGTCTCTTGATATTAATGGGAAAAAGGTTGTTCCACACTTTCCAGAACTCGAACCAATGTAAAAAAAAACAACAACAAAAAAATCATCATTGTGTCTCTGTTAAACATCTGGAATAACTGTCCTGAAAATATTAAATTATGCAGCACCCTAACCCGCTTTTAAAGACTTTATAACAATCGTGCAATTTCTTGTTACAATATAGAAAATGAAGTTTATTGATCTTCTACTTAATTTTAGAGTGCAAGTTTACAGATATGATTAACTTCTTGTGCTTTATTCTTTTTGCATTTTCAAAATAAAACTCATTCATTCATTTTAATCTGAATGTGTCATCAGTCGCCGAGACGTTTCTGTTTTATCTTTAACTAATAAATTAAATCCAGAGTCTGAGACGAACACGTCGGTTCGTTCCTGATGATGATGATGATGATGATGATGAAGAGCGTGACCCCACCTTGACCTCCAGCTCCTCGTACAGGGCGTAGTTGATCCACAGGTAGATGTAGCGTCTCCAGTGCCTCTTCTCCTGGATGGGCGGCATGTTGGCGATGGCTCTCTCGTACACCTCCCTCACCGTGTCGGGGTCGGCGTCGCTCTCCACCAGACGCAGGTAGTCGAACCACGCGTCGTAGTTGTGCGGGTTGGCCTGACGACGGACGGGGAAACATCAGTCACAGGGTTTATTATGCAGAATCTATTTATATATTATACATATATTAGTATATCTTGACTTTATCTATTTATTTTTCCTTGATTTGATTTTATTCCATTTATATGGACGAGCATTAGAACCAACAACTGAGTTTTTCTGTTGTTTTTCTTAAGATTCTGAGATTAAAAAGTCAGAATTCATGAGAAAAAAGTCTGAATTTCCAAGATTTTATCTCAGAAATTCCGAGTTTTTATCTCATAAAATAATAAGTTATAAGTTTTTAAGAGCTCTTCTGTACATTTACCCATTTTATCTTAGTTTTTAATCGACTGTCTAGTGTTTTACCCACTGCAAAGTACAAATTGTTGAGTGTTAGACAGCATTTCTTGTGTGTGTACACAAGTGTGTAAATATTTATTAATATTTTTTTTTTATCATTAAAGCACTCTGAGCTGCTTCCTGTATGAAAAGAGCTCTACAAATAAAGTTTGATTGATGACGTTAGGAAGCAGAGGATTTAAATCTGTGACTCTAGATTATTATCATCCAAGTCAAAACACATCGTAAAACAACATTAAACACAGTTTACATTCACGTTGCTGTGCAGTTTTAGTTTATGTTTCTACCTTGACTTCCTCCTCGTACTGGAACCTCCGTTTGCTGACGATCACGTCCTCGATTCCCCTCCGGTCTCCAAACTTCTTCTCGAACATGGTGTAGTTCTTGAACAGCTCCTGCGCCTGGTGTTTGGGGATTCTGTCCAGGGCGTATTTATAGATCACACGGACGCGTTCAAACTGTCAAGAGAGACGAGACAACACAGTCAGCGAGGTTTAATAGCCGTCTCAGTCCTATTTTATATCTTCATACAAGACAAGAAGTCCGTCACAAACCTCTTTCTGCGTCTCCTCAAACCGGGCGAAGGCCACAAACAGGTTTTCGTCGACATATTCCTCGCCGAAGAACTCCACCGCCCTCTCGTACACCTTCCTGCTCAGAGCGACGTAACCGTGCTTCTCCTCGAAGCGAGCGTACTTGATCCAGTTCTTCACTTCAGGGTGGACGATGACGAGTGCAGCGGAGTTAAGGAGGTTTCACATCAAACACACAAACCATCATCCAGCGGCAACTTTGATTTACACGTTTAGGCCGTTTGACGGCAGCAAAGTTTAGTTTGGTTTCCCACTGTGCTCTGTATGAGAAGCTATTTTTAGAGCGACAGAGCAGACTATACTCACATTATTTGGACAGTTGTGACCTACATTCTATGAGATAATTTACCCCACAGTGTTGTTTTAGAGGTAAATTCATGCAAAACCTCTGATGCACGTTGCCTTCAGGGACAGTTTTTCATCAACAGTCTCTGTATTTCCCTCTAAAACAACTCTGTGTGGTAACGTTGTGTTATTATCTCATAGCGTGGTGAATGTGCAGGTCACAACTTGTCCACCAGAGCGTTGTGGAGTTGTTGGATTGTGTATTTGATGAGTTTGATGAGGGAAACCAAGAAATCCCATAATGAGCCTCCGTAGCGTAGCTCTGAGCAGCTCACGGCTCTGCTCCGCCGTTCTAAAACTAGCTTGCACCGACAATTAAAGGTAACGAACCCACTGCTATGACTATAGGGATTATGGTGATGGGTCAGTTTTCCAAAAATGTTGAACTATCCCTTTAAATAAAATAATATATCTAACTGACAAGAAGAATGTGCTATTGAATCTGTTCAGCGTTTTATGAATGGGATGCATAGTGTTGTCCACGATCCTATGGAATTGAGTTCATGTTTGAAACATACGACCCATAATTCCCTGTTTTGGTCTAAATCTAAAACTATCTGCCTTTGATCGTCTTCTCAGCTCTTCTCTCTTCTCAACAACAACAGCAACAAAAGGATATATTTCTCATAAATGGTGCGGGCTTTGTCCACCTCCTTGTAGCGCAGCTCGAAGTTGATGTAGGAGTGCCAGGCCTGCTCGTCGGGTTCCCACTCCATCCAGCGCTCGAACGCCTGCCTGCAGCCGGCCACGTTGCCCAGCATCTCCTCCATGTAGGTGTACTTGTACCTGGTGGAAGCACAGACAGACCGTCAGCCAATAAGAAGGTCGAACTGCAGGAGAAAACCTCAGCCTGAGAGATCTGAACGGTCACGTCAACAGACCAGACTCACACCGAGCTTCAGCCATAGTAAATAAACTACAATATTCACCCTTCTGCATTTCTAATGTAAACAGCTGGTCACGCTTCCTAGCAACAGAGTCCAATAGAAAATACATGGGCTCTGTGTGTCTTACATATAATAACAATCAGGTGAATTAAAGGCAGTTTTTGTACCAGAACTGGTTGACGCGGGGCAGGATGGTGATGGCTCTGTCCCAGATGTTGCGGGCGTGGTTCACCTGGCGACTCTTCATCTCCATCTCGGCGTACTTCAGCCACAGCGTGATGTTCCGGTGGTCGACGTCCAGCGCTCGCTCGTAGATGGAGCGAGCCCTGAAACCAGAGGAAAGATGTACAGTTCAGACACAGTCAGACCAATAGAGCGAAACGTCTTTGCTAAAATGACCCAAAATATAAAAATATGTGGATTTTAAACATGAGAAAGATCAGGATTTGATTCCTAGAGAATAAACTGATGAGCTGATATTTTATAAATGAGTAAAAACACGCGTCGTACCTCTGGATCTCCTTCAGGCTTTCCTCCCATTGTGCGTATTTAATCCAGTTGCTGATGACCGTTCGGTTTTTCCTGATGTTGTCCTCAAACCCCTGAAAGAACAGACACACACACAAGAGTTTCAGTCTCAGCGTCTTCTGCGCCTCTGGTCGCATCATGCAGACGTTTCACCAGTTGTTACGCAGCGCCACCACCACGTACCTTCCTCTTCTTCAGTTTGTAGTCGTTCAGCTCCTCCTGATCGGTGATCTTCTGTTTCGGCGGCGGTGGCAGAAGTTCGAGCTCCCTCTCTTTGGCTTCTCTCAGCAGCTGCTCAGCAGTGATCTGAACCTCTGCAGGAGCTTTGTTCTTCACCTGAGAGTAACACGAGACAAAACAACCAGTTATTAACGTGATGCTGCTCCGGCTGTGAGCATGACGTCTTTATCATTTCCAAAATTTCCCAATAAAGCTTTCATCTATCTATCTATCTATCTATCTATCTATCTATCTATCTATCTATCTATCTATCTATCTATCTATCTATCTGAACATTTTGTACTAGAAAAGAGGGTTTCTTTTATGTTGTACGATGGAGGGGAGACATACATCAGCTATTTTCAAACAAGACTTTTTAGATGGTTTCTTTTGTGACATACTTAATTATATAGCATTGAAGTAGAAACGATGCACGTGCCATTGCAATATAATGTGTTATTTTTGTTTACAAGTATTGTTGTCACCTCTGCCAAGGTATGCAAAGTTGCTATGTACCTAAATATAGGCTTTAAACCTACCTAAACTTTCATACAAACAATAAATAACCATTCACTTCATCTACTAACTAGTGTTTTACTGTATGGATGAAAACCTGTGTGACTTTGAAGAGTGTAGTTACACAGAATAGAAAATACTTGGAGGGAAATTCAGATCGTCCAACAGTTTACGTAACAATGATATGGTATGAAATGATATAAAAAATAAATGTGTATAATCTAACAAAAGGTATTGTGTATTTTAATCGCAGCAGGAAATAAGGCTTTCCTGAATCTGTCTGTTCTGCAGGCCAGGGAGACAGTCAGGAGGAGATATATGGTGCCAAACTGTGAGGAAGTAACACCTGAGGTACAAAAACTGACATATCTGTTGAATTATGAATTATTATGAATATGACAAACTGAAGAAACCCTTAAAAAGAGCAGCATGAACAGTTAGTTAGCAGAGAGGGAAAGTAGCATTAACGCTCATCACGACCCTCCTGTACATGTATTTGGTTTGATGTTATCATTCGGCTTTACATATGCATCATATCTGAACATAAAACCCAACATGAGTGTTTTCTGAACAAGTTTGTTTCCTCTTAAACTTTACTTCTGACCGTTAGCATTAGCTTAGCTTAGCCGCCGTCAACTCATGGCTCATGTCTCCTGTCGGTGTTTTGTTTTGTTTTTGTTTCTTACCTTCGCCACCTTCGGTATCCGCTGTTTGCCTGCCGCGGTTGACGCCATCTTGCTGGCTCGGTTTTTTTTTTACAAAAAGACACCAAAAAATATATTAAACGTCTCAACAATAACGACAGATAAAGAAACTGTAACAGGCGAAGGAAACGTTCCTGTCTCACTTTGCGCCAGCCGCCATTACGTTACCCAGAGGGCTTTGCGGTAGCGTCGACTTCCGGCGGGTGCACGCAGCGTTCTGTTACTATGGTGACGAGGTTTGAGCCAACTACACTACCGATAATTAACGTACAACAGGTGTTTATCGATGCTACGGGACTTTTTATTTAACTTTAACCCACTTTAAATAGACAGTTAAAGCGTATACACTTAGTTTTGTACTTTGTCGATAAGAAACCGGCGGAAGGTAAGAACTGTTGCACGTTAAAAAGTGTCTCTATTTAGTTTTTGTTTTGTTAAATTAAATTTAACGTCTCGTCGTCGTCGTCGTCGTCGTTCTTGTTTTCAACTCCTTTCGTAGGTTTTTCTCATTTTCTCCAGTTCTAAATGTCTCATAACATCTGTCATAAGATTTGAATAAGTTGACGCTGCTTTTTGTTTTTGTTGAGTAAACGAAACCGTGTTGTTGTTGTTGTTGTTGTTGTTGTTGTTGTTGTTGTTGTTGTTTTTAATGTGACGTTGTTGTGGTCTCTCCGCTTTCCAGTGAAGATGAAGACCATAATTTCAGACTGCGGTCAGGAGGAAACTGTGTCCGTGAGGAGAAGTGAATCAGCGGATGCTCAGGGGATCGACAGCCTCATCAGCCCCTCGGCCCTGGAGGTGTTTGGACGAGTCAATGTTATTCAGCTCCTGTAAGAAAAAACAAAACACTGGTAGCACTCAGAAGAGATGTCAATCAATCAATCAAGATTCAGTGATATAGCCCTTTAAAACTGGGTGGCCATACTGCTCTTACAGTAAAATAACAAATAAGTTCAAAAATCAATAGCAAAACTTATTACAGACAGTTAAAGCAGATATCAGTGGAATGCTTTTGTTAATATAAGTCCTAAATAGTCCTATTTTCCGTCAGCAATCACTTACATGGAGTGTTTCAGGCAACCTGTAACTCTGCTCTGCTGCGTCCTGTTGTCTGAGAATTTTTTTCTTGTAGGATACAAGTGTTATCCAATGAGGAGAGAGAACGGCATGAAGGGTGTGTGTGCAGCCAAGGGTGGGCCCACCCATGAATGTGGTCATCCAATAAGCATCCCGAGGACCAATAGATGCCTGAGCCAATCAGGGGCTGCTAACTCATGGTGGCGCCTTCAAGGAGGCTGAGTCCTATGGCTGTTTTTCCTTCCTGGAAGTCAGACCAGTTCGATCCAATCATGAGTTAGCAACGGTAACTAAGAGAGGCCGTTATAGTGACTTTCAAGGCAACAGGACAGTAAAAACACGATGCTTTATGGGTTATCTATGACAATGGCCAAGCAAAGTCAGTTTATTTGACTTTTGAAGGTTAACTACGGTTTCAAAAGATTTCCAGAACAACAGCATTAGACCCTAGGTAAAACGGGCCGTTGCTAGGGATATCTGCTTTAAAAACACAGAATAATTGGTGATGAGATGGTATAGAAAAGATGATCATAGCACCTTATGTATCTGTGTCCATCTTTATTGTCCTCTGATCTCCGGGCCGTGCAGAGAGAAAGCCAACCTGGCCGTGACCCTGGCCAATGAGAAGGACGACATCCTGGCCCACGCCGCCTTCTTCGACCACCCTGCTGGAGGTTTGGTGGACCAGGCTCACTGGGAACCCTTCCTGCAGAAACACTTCAGCGCCAAAAACTGCACGGTGTGTCATCATCCACAAGATAATAATGCGTTGTTAGAGTTTGATTCATGGATTTAATAGTTGAGTGAGTTCTTTTTTTTCTGTCTGTCTGCAGCCTCTGAACACACTCTTCCTCCACCTGTTTGTGACGCAGCCGGATTTTGCCACAGCAAGTGCAAATGAGATAATAAGGTATAGAAATATTTATTTTTCATATACAGGGGTTTATTTCATCCAAACCATCTCACAAAATAAGAATATATGAATATATGAATATAAAAATGGGGGGAAACAACATAGACATAGTAAATCAAACCCCCCACCCCAACCCCCCCATGCTGACACAGCCGTTGGTCCGGTCCATTTCTTGGGCCTGTGAATTTAAACTGGCTCCGCCCTCAGGCTCCTGTTTGGACCAAACCAGGAAGTAGGCCTGGAGCTGCAGACATGGAGCCTCAACTACGTGAAACTAAATGTATGAAATATTTAAACTTTGGATGTGCAGTCATGTGTTGAGTCTGGATGAATATCACCACGTTTTCTGTTTCCCTTGGCTGTGAGTAATATGGCCGTCCCATATTGTGTAGAGTACAGTGATTCACCGTGTGGTGTAGCAGTGATATGAGGCTGAACTGTAAAGTGAACAGGATCCAGTCAGGTGTTTTTGGGTTAGGTCCATGAAGGTGCATGTGCAGCTAATGTTGTTTCTCTTCCTCAAACACTCCATGTAAGTGATGGCAGAGCTGGAAAATCTGCCTGCTCAGGGACTTATTTTAACAAAAACATTAGGTGAAGAGCTGCTTCAAACTCACTGTGAACTTCAGCTTTAATCCTCTGAGACCCACATGTGTGACCTGTGTATGTGTGTGTGTGTGTTTGTGTGTTTAGAGCCAGCGCTGGTTGGCTTGTTTGAGCCGTTGCGGCGGCTGACCGACCCGGAGCCACAGTGTGCAGCGTTGATCTGCCACAGAGCGGAGCACTGTCCACGGATGCTGGTCCGTCCTGGAGGTTTGACTGGACCAGACTCCCACTGGGAACCCCCCACCAGAAACACCTGGCTAGAGAACACTCACAGCTGTGTGTGTGTGAACATCTGCCTTCTGGTCTGTGTTGCAAACTGGCTTTCAGCAGAATTTCATGTACATGGATCTTCTGTAGCTGTAACTTGGTAAAGAAATCTGTGTTAAATGTTATTTCTGGGCACAGAACTCATAATCACTTTATATATTTATTTATTTAGCCTTTATTTAACCTGGTTTGTCCCAAAATAAGAAAAAGATTCACCAGACAGAACTTTATCAAACAATACCTGAAGAAGGATAAACAGGTTCAACAACATTAAAACTTGCTCACAGACCAGGTAGACTGCAAAGATTTCACCAGAACTTTAAACTCATCCAGTGTAACAAGGGCTTGAAGTTGAGATTGAATTGAATTGAATGCCTTTACCGTTTGTACAAATGAAATAAAAATGTCAAGCCCTGTGTTTGGACCAAACCAGGAAGTAGGCCTGGAGCTGCAGACATGGAAATCAATTGTGAAACTAAATCAGTCATTTGAAATATTTATATTGTAGTTTATTTATTAGGTTGAGGCTGGATGAGTATCACCACGTTTTCTGTTTCCCTTGGCTGTGGACAAATTGCAGAATAACCAAAGATTGTAGATGTTTCCTTGTTAAAAGACCAGACAAATAGGAGGGAGTTTTAATTTATTACCCAGGATGGTTTAGTAGATAAACACATCTGCCTGCTCAGGACCGAGACGTCATCGAGCACATTAGGTGAAGAGCCACTTCAAACTCACTGTGATCTTGTCCCCACATCCAGAAGAAACACAACCAGAGCCCAAGTCATAGTGTCCTTTTTTCTCCTTTTGTGTATTTCAGGGTTGACGATCATGATGACATCATGCGCATATTTAAACAACGCACGGCGCTGTCATCGGAGATCAGTGTGCAGCGTTGATCTGCCACAGAGCGGAGCAATGAAACCAACGGATGCTGGTCCGTCTGCGAGGTTTGTTACTCTGCTTTTATTCCACCCCCCCACCGACACGGCATCTGGCTAGAGAACGCTCACAGCTGTGTGTGTGTGTGTGTGAACATCTGCCTTCTGGTCTGTGTTGCAAACTGGCTTTCAGCAGAATTTCATGTGCATGGATCTTCTGTAGCTGCAACTTGGTAAAGAAATCTGTGTTAAATGTTATTTCTGGGCACAGAACTCATACAGGTTCAACAACAGTAAAACTTGCACACAGACCGGGTAGACTGCAAAGATTTCACCAGAACTTTAAACTCATCCAGTGTAACAAGGGCTTGAAGTTGAGATTGAACTGAATTGAATGCCTTTTATAAAATGGCAGAAAAAAATTGATAGCCCCCTGTGGCCAAGACATAGGCTCTCACAGGAAATATATTGTCCAGACATCTGAATCATTTTGCAGTCTTTTTAGTTTATTTATTAGGTGCCAGAGAGCGAAATGTTTTTAACGCCCAGTTCAGTTCATACACTGGAGACGACAAATTGCAGAATAACCAAAGATCGTAGATGTTTCCTTGTTAAAAGACCAGACAGACAGGAGGGAGTTTTAATTCATTACCCAGGATGGTTTAGTAGATAAACACACACCGAGGACCGAGACGTCATTGGGGACATGAGGACGTCCACTTCACTGGGTCAAATCTTGTCCCCACATCCAGAAGAAACACAACCAGAGCCCAGGTCATGGTGTCCTTTTTTTCTCCTTTTGTCAGATCTTTCTATGGTTGATGATCATTTTGTCATCTTTATTATTTAAACAACGCACGGCGAAATGAGTCGGTGATCGATCGTTCTATTTTTAGATAATCAGCTGTAAAATGGAAAATCAATAAAAAATCGAGGTTTTTTTTTTTATTTCATTTAATTTCAAAGCAATGGCATTCAAAAACATTCTCTGAAAGTTTCACAGTCCAGATAATTGAGAAAAGCTGTTAAATGATGAAAGTTGACTTGGTCACGTCTGCTCTCTCTGAAACTGATGTGATTTGTTCAAAACATGAATTATTTCTGATCCACTCTTCCAGTCTGAAAGGTGATGTAATAGCGGCTCTGTGCTGTGACCGGTTGTCAGAAACCCTGCTGAGGTCCGTTCCCCCGGGAGCAGGGAGACGACAGACCCCCACACCCCCCCCACACCCCCCTCCACCCCCCACGCCTCCCCTCCACCCTGCCAGTCGGGCTGACATGTGTTCGCGGCAGCATATGGCAGATACGAGCTGATGCTTGGCCAAGACATGCTCTCACTGAACATATTGTGTCCAGACATCTGAAGCATTTTGGGCTTTTTGTCTGAATATGTTCAGCGCTCTGTAAACAAGCATCCAACATCTGCTTTCCGAGGGTCATTGAATGGTGCATCGATGACAACAACTGCTGCTATATGGAGTTAATCATTGGAAGGAACAGAGCCAGAGTCACAGGCTAAACTTTGAATGGAATTTTCTCAGGTTTTAGAACAGAATAAAAGGAGTGATGATTTCAAATGGCCAGTGCCGAAAACTATAAAATTAATTTGTCAAGGTTTCATTTTAAAGCTCATTTTCTAAAATCATTTCCATTGATACCAAAATCTCAACTTTGAGTCAGATTTTCACTGTGACTCATTTTGTCTCTTTATTATTTAATAAAATGGAAAAGATTTGCAACCAAAAAAGAGATTTTGAGCATTTCATAATAAGCGTAATAGTTACTTTTTCTGGCAATTAGTTACTTTTATAATGTAGAAATTAAGTTACTCCGTTGTCACAAGTAATGTGCCCAACATTAACACCAACCTGAAATTTTAGGAGCACAAACAGAAAATTTAGGGGCACAAATCGACTCGTGAAGCAAATGTTCACATTTCCTTTTCATTCATGATCCTCATAGACCTCAGCCTGACACCTGTACAGCTTCTCTTCCACTAGGTGTCATACTGTTTAAACTGTTTATACACAGTCACACTAACTACTGAGCTTACAGTGGAAACTTTACAGCTGATTACTGAGGAGAGTCAAAGTGAAGATGTGCTGGATTGCAGAGTGTTTTTCTCTCCACAGACCGGCGGCATCGCTGTCGGCTTCATCAGCGTTTCGTCCGATGTGGATGTGGAGCGGCTGGGCGACAGCTTCCAGCTCACTGAGTTCAACGGTTTGTACAAACCTGCTCGTTCTGACGAAGAGGAGGAGGAACGGAGACAGACTCAAGGATCACAGCAGCAGGTAACTGATCACAGCAAAACACCGGTGTATTTGATCGCTCACAAAGAAATGGACGGTCTCTAGTTTTTATGGAGAATTTACATTTGATCAAGTGAAATGAAGGCAAAAATCAGCAGAGGATCAAATACTGATTTTCCTCACTGTATAAAGAGCCTGAACCACCACCACTTCCTTCTTCTAGGCTTCCTGTCTAATCCACCAAACCACAAAATCAAACATAACAAAGCAGAAGTAAAACCAAAAGCCACACAACTACACACACACTTTCTCTCTTTCCTAACCCTAACCCTAACACATATACAGTATAAAGAAGGCAACTGAAGCTCTATCTCACTCTCAACAATTTGCAGTGTCATGACCTTATTAGTGTTGGCTGGTAACTGTAAAGTGATCATTCTGGGATGCAGAGTGAACACCGTACCTTCCCTCCAACAGAGCTCCATGACTTTCCTCTCACCTTCTCTTATGTGACCTTGTTTGTTGTTGATGCTTTTTACTTCCCATTTTTCCCATGTGCTGATTTCCAGTGATTTAAAAAAAAAATCTTATACGTTGCCTTATTTCTTATATTTATTACACAATCATTGTCTGTGCACATGGTTTTATACTGATGTGTGTTTCTATATCATTTTGTGTTTGTTTATGTTTTAATGCTTTTTTTTCCTATGTGATCCTATGAGCTGCTATAAATACAACTGAACTGTCCCCCCCCCCCCTCAGCAGGAAAGCGGAGGTGGAGGGTCTTCAGACAAACCCAATGCTTTCTCTATCGAGTTCTTCATCATCGACAAGAATTACGAGTCGAGGTAAAGTTCCTAAGTTTACATCATCAATCTGACTATGATGAGTGTTTTTTTACTGTAACTGTTTCCTGTCTACATTAATCCTGAAAATAGTCCAGAATAAATACACTGTCAACTAAAAAAAACAGTCAGTCACCACAAACTGCTGAAAAGACACGTTGGTTTGTTTTGTCTTTGTTGATAAAAATGTCCTTTAATCAGAGAGTAGCTCAGCTCTGATGCTTTTTTAGTTTACATGCGTTTTTCCTCTCCCCTCTGGTTCTTCTCATTAACATATGGAGATAAACATGGGACCTGCTGGAGCCTGCTGCTGCAATTTGCATTTATTAACGTTATGTTATGTTAATGTATTAATGATTTCTTTTGTTTATTATTTCCAATCACAGTGGGGAGAGAACATTTTAAGGAAATTAAAATCTTGCAATTTAAATGAGGGTTTTAAACACGACCCTGCTCAGTAAACATTTTCTGACTGGTAACATCATAAAGAAAACAAATGTCTGCAGAACATGGCAACAAGAAAAGATGCTTTTAAAAAGAAAAGAAGGAAACCCACTTTTTAATGGAGGTATATTTCAAAAGTTTTCAGTTTCCCTCAGTTTGGTGATTTAGTGTTTTTTGGGTGGGTGCTCCTGCAGCTCGGTGGCAGCCGTCCAGCCTCACATCAGTCATATGCCGTGTTAAAGCAGGGAGAGTGACTGTTAGTTGGCTCCCGCTGCGCTGCTCTCGCCGCCGCCACACCTCCCAGCTGTTACTGAATATGGAGTCGATTCGCTTCCCGCCGAGAGTGAGCATGTTATTAATGAGAGCTGCGCTTAAAGCGACAGCGCGGCGAAGGCGAGAAAGTCGAGCTGGAAGCGGAGGGGCAGATTGGTCGGCCAGTTGTTTCCGCCACAGTGATCACCGCGGCTTGGCTCCGGCTCTGAAACTGGCACAGAAACACTCTCACTTCCCTTCTTCCTCTTCTTCTTCCTCTTCTCTTCCAGATCAGTGGACTTTCTTCCATATTTATTCAAACTTTTCCCGGTGAGTATCATCTCCACACGTCAGGTTTAAGACTCCAAGACAATAAGTGTAAACACTGAGCCTGTGCACTGTAAATAAACATAGACATTCTTTATTTTTAAAAATTACTTTCTACATTTTAGATTCATAAATAATTCGTTTTTTTCGCCAGAAGTTCCAGGAACTTTCTTTTCAGGAGCTAAAAGCCCAATGTCATCTGTGTTTCCATCGGGGCCTAAAGTCCTGTGGAGATTATGTAAATCATTACTACAGTAAATGTAGCTTATTACAGTCTTAAAATTACACATATGTGACAGTTGAGGTTCCTGTCACTATGCCTCCAGTTGATCATGTGCCCTGGCTACTTGGCCAAGGGGATGTCCCTTTGGCCGACTGGTTAGCGCGCATCACTCTGCCCGCCCGGGCCCTCTTCACCTTACCACACATACAAGAACAAAGATTTCATCTCAGACACATTATTTTGATGATGCATGTTGAAAAACAAGGATCTAGAAGCAGTGTTGGGTTAGGCTGGTGTTGTAAGGCGGGATGTGATTCTTGTCTAATGTTTGTTTAGAGACTGTGACGTATTGAGTGAGTCTCTGCTCGGTGTTGTGTTCATGTTGGTGTTTGTCCCTCTGTGCGTCAGGACCTGGACTTCTGCATCATCACCGTCCCGACTCTTTCCCCTGAGTTTCCTCTGCTGCAGAGTTTCCTGCGGGTGCCGGCCCGTCCCTCCAGCCTGCTGCTCCGAGAGCTCTACGTTTTCCACCGCGACGGGCTGAGGTGGGTCTGTTTCCTGTCATTCCTCAGACGTCCACCAGATGCCCTCGGCCTCTCCTTCTGACCTTCCACTCACACATCTTTACCCCCAGTTTCCCCAAAATCCTTCACCCTGCCAACCTGCCTCCACCTGCTCGCTGCCACATCAGAATATGTTACGACGCTGACTGATCAGATCCAGCGTTCCTCAGGTTGTGTCGTGTTCTCTCGTTTCCTCAGGCCGGTGGAGGTGAGGCCGGCGGTGGCTGCAGACCGACCCGCCGTCGCCGCTCTGGTCAAAGGCCTGAGACGACAGGAGGCGCTGCTGCAGGACCTGGACTGGTACAACAGGAGGCGCTGTGGCCCGGTCAGTCAACAACACATCTGGTTGCTCCTGATGCTGATGCAACTCAGCTCCTCCTCCATACAGACCAATAACTCACCTTCTTATATCGTTTATATATTTAATTACTTCTTTTTTCACTTTGAGCTCAGAACAGCTGCACAGTTTTACCTTAAAAAGGAACTCTGCAGGATGTTCCACCTTAACTCAGCTCCATGTGTCCCTTAACTGCAGCTCCAGAGTCCTAGTTCTGGTTAAACCATGACTTGTAACTAGTTCCAGGGAGGATGGAGACTCTCTGAATTAGCCTGTATTATAATACAAATTTAAAAGAAACATAAGTTGAACATCACAGATGAGGTGTTTTTAATGATCCAAATGAAATTTTAAGAACATGGAAACTAACACAGTCTAATGTGACAGTGTTTCATCATCATGAGGGTTTCACTGTAGAGTCTGAACAACAGTGAACTCAGTGTGATTTATGCAGGTTTACTGTTTACTGCAGTCTCCTACAAATATAACTATTATTGTCTTTCTATTTGTTTTCTCTTGTTTGCACGTGCACTAAAACTCACCACACAGACCACACTGTGTCTCATATTAAGAAGAATTTTAACTGTCAAAATGTGAGAAAATGTGGGGGCTGTAATTCTAATTACGGCCCTTTTTTAACCTAAAACTGAAATGATGATTGTTTTGGACGGCGGCGTGCGGCTGGAGCTGCTGCAATGATTGTCTTGGACTAAAGAGGAATATCGCACTTTTGCCAGGGAACAGATTGGTGAGAATTCAGCTGAACGGGTTTTTTTCCCTCTCTGACTGACACCCCAGCTGTCACTGCTGCGGCTCCAGCACCGATAATTACTTCTCAGAATGAGAGTGCAGCCGCTTCATGTGTATTCATGGCGCCACCGGTCTGACTGAGAAGGTGCATTCACATGCTCACGTTCGCCTCAACACACACACACACACACACACACACACAGTCAACATGGAAATGTCTTGTCTTGTCTTGTGTCCCGTCTCGGTCCAGGACTCGGTGCCGCTGCAGGCCTTCGTGGCGCAGGTGGACGGTCGGGTCGTCGGCGTCGTCATCATCAGAGACGAGCAGGTACGTTTGAGTCCGTGTCCTCGGGTGAACCTGGACGCAAAACGTCCTCACTGCACAGATGAAGATATTTTAACATACTTTTACATAATGACACAAAGTTTCAACAACACGCTCTTCCCATAATGTTTCACACATTTATTCAGTGCCTGTTTGGGTGTTAAAATGACAAATCAACAGTTTTGTTAATATCTATATCATCTGATAATATCTATTTTTGGTCAAAACAAGCTCAGATTTTCTCTTTTTTCATATCCAGAACGAGCATTTGGTTTTTAAAATGTAATAAACTAGTTTTTATAAACCTAGTAAGTTCACATTTACACATTTTAAATGGATAATAAGTCAAACATTTACATTAGTCTAGACAATTCAATTCAAACAACTTTATTAAGGTTGTTGTGATTCATAGCCTACATACATGGCCCACCATAAATAGTCAATACATCACATCAGAAACATGGACCTCAGTATGGATAATAAATATAAGAGCCTACTGTATAATTAAAATAATTTACAAAACACATAGCTTTAAGAATTAAGAGATAAAGGAAAAAAGAATAAAACCCTATGAGGAATTGAAAAGTCTGCGTGCAGAGGGAATGATTTAGAGAAGTTGGTGAAGACACAAATATCTTTACACAGTTCACTCACTAAATATAATTTGGTATAATTTTGCTATGATGTCAATGTTAATGTCAACTTTATTTATACCACATTTCATATAATGAGCATAAACTCAACGTGCTTCAGGATAAAAGCAAGATGGTGATATAAAGTGCATAAACAGAAGCCGATCTGTAAAAATGCTGTTGTGACTGTTTGTAGTTCAACAGGGAGTTTGATTTAAAGAAAATGAAATGAAGGAAATGTAAAGTCCATATATATTTGTGTGTGTGTGTGTGTGTGTGTGTGTCAGGACGTGGAGTTCCTCCGCGCCCACTACAGCCTGGAGAACTTCATCTACTTCAGTCACCACGGCTACGAGGAGCACGCTCAGCTCCGCCACTTCGCCCTGCGCTCCTCCTTCCAGCTCTTCACCAGACACTTGTTCCAGGAGGTGCTGCGTCTCGCCCACAGGTCCTGTCTGCACCACAGGCTCCGCCCCCCCGGACCCAGCAGCAGCCAGGAGGTGGGTGCACCGCAGGGACCTTCAGGCCCTCGCTGGCCCTCCATCACCTCCAGGAGGGGCCAACCCCCCCTCCAGCCAGCAGCGTGCATGTCTGCTCAGATGCAGAGTGTCATTAGTGTAATGATCCTCGGTGCCTACACTGTAAAAAATATCACATCAAGTCAGATCCAGTCATCAGACACGAGGAGGAAGTTTTCTTCTCACAGATCTCATGAGAATAAACAGGAAGCTCCGTTTTTATTTACTCATAATGAATAGTTGAATATTCAAGACCAACCCTGACATTATATAATTTAAAGTTCTGGTTAAAATTGATATTGGACTCTAACAGATTCATTTAATATTGCATCCCTGAAAAACAGCAAATCTCTACTGTAAGAGCCATAATTTATGAATGAATTAAAGTTGAGTTCAGTAGTTTTAACAGGTTTTTGAATTTCATAGCATCATCATGCATTATTAGTTTAGTTTAGTTTAGTTTATTGTTTGCACTTAATGAAATATCATAAACAAGGAGTACATAATATAAATGAGAAAAAAAAAAGAAAAGGAAATACAATGCTCCAAATCACAATGAAACAGTGCTGGAGAGGTTAGAAACCCTGGGAGGGCTTATCGAGAACCTCACCATAAATAAATAAATGAAATTAAATATGTCTTGTCAAATTAAAATATATATATATATATAATGTTGAAAATGCTCCTTTAATTTGAGTATTTAAATAACGCCGCTGACAGCTAAAGTGTTCAGATGACAGTTGCGACGAGAAGCACGTTGTTTTTCTACAGAAGGACGTGACGGATGGAATTGGATTTTCTTTTAGTAAAACTTTTTAATTTTAGAAACAGATGCATCTCTTTTTTTCATTCTGGTGAAGAACAACCAACGACAACCTGAACGAAAGCCACGATCTCTACAGAGTGTTCAGCCAAACCCTGGCTGATCTGATCTGATATCAGTTAATATGAAGTCCTTCAGGTTGAGGTGGAGCCACAGCTTTGAATCACGTCCAAAGTCATCTATTTTAAAATTAAATGACAATAATAAGAAGAAACTGATCAGTAGCAGTTGTATAAACTCGTATCTACAGTGAGATTTGTCCATGTGAGCCGTTGCAGCTTTAAGCCGGGGCTCTTCTTGCAGAGTGCGGCCCTCAGCGGGCGCCGGTCCCCGGGGTTGGGGGCAGCAGGTGCCGACAGCGCTGCCAGCTCCACCTCTCCACGCCATAATAAGACATTTCCTCACCGTGTAGAGGCCTCTTCCACTTCCTCTGCTAATTACCTTCCACAAACGAGCAGCAGGACTGGAAGAGGACGGGTTTTTCTCTCTCCAAATAGAATAATGGCAGAAGAAGAAAAAGAAGAAGATCCGGGTGACGTTTCCTTTTCCATAATCGGCTCATATCGGCAGTGTGAACGCTGCATCTTCATCTAACCTTTTCACCAGAGCTCATTATCACCTCGCCTCCAGAGCCAACCCCCCCCCCCTCTTGTTTAACCTCTGAGGGGATTTTCTCCAACACTAACTCTTCTTCTTCTTCTTCTTCTCCTGCTTCAGAATTCCTGCGTCCACCATCTGGATTGGGTGCTCAGCTGTGCGGTTCCCGTGCGCCCGCGACGCCAGATCATCTACCCACTGGAGGAGCTTGGCACCAACGCCCCGTCCAGGCGGATCACTGAGGACCAGGTGGGACCGGCAGCAGCTGGCTGGCGGGGGAGCAGCCTGCCAGGGAATGTAGATGAGCTGATGGAGGGGGAGGGGGAGAGGGAGGGGGCTGGAGGGGGGGCCGGTGGCGGTGGTGTGGCCACCAGGCGGCGCTGTTTCAAAGGGAGACAGCCACGGTTCAGGGGAGAGAGAAAGTCCAGCACAGAGGCAGAGGAAGCTCAGTATGATGGAATGAACACGTTGAGACGTATCCGCTTCACATTCACACAGTCTACATTTTGAAGTTGAGCATCAGTCCTCACACATGTTTATTCATATAAAACATTTAATTTTAAAGAAAATTCAAGTTTAAGACCGAGACCAAACCGATACCTTCACTGTGTTCAGTCCCAGCTCTCATAATAATAACCATGTGTCTTGATATTTACATTATTCCTACTCTGCTAAAAAGAAAAGGTGATGGGTTTTGGAAAGCAAAGTGTTTTCACTACATTTCCCATGAGCCTTCATGTTCACGGTGAAATTCTTGGACCGGCGCAAGACGGACGAAAGCGAAAACATTTGCAAAGAATGTTTCACCAAACGTTTAAGTGATCACCGATTAAGATCATTCAACCACATGGTTCCCCACGGTCCCAACAGTTTTTAATAATGTGTTGGACCATTCTTAACCTAGTCTCAGTATCTCCTTAGATGTTTCATTTGATGCCAATAATTAACATCTTCTCCATGACCACAGGATGTCTTCTCACATGGTTGTTTAAGAAATGAGACTGCATCAGTTAGGGTTAAATAAGTTGTTGCCAGCTGAAACATAATCATCCATAAGTAGTGTATTTTCTTCTCTTTTTTACGCTTCAGATAAAAACACAGGAACAATGTAAAACATGGAGCTTTTAAACCAACAGGTGATGCAGCGGTGAATCATGAGCCACAGCTGTGATTCATCTCCGTGTCCTGCACTTCAGATATTTACCACATGTTAACGACAGCTCTCCTTAGAGCCGAGGTGTCACCGGTGAACACTCACATGTTCATTTCACTCCATCACCCCCCCCCTCCCCCCTCCCTCTTCCCTCACCTCGGTAACACGGCCGTGCTGGTTTCCAGGCTGCGGTGCAGATAAGAGCCTTGTTGCCTCCCAGCTTTGTCTCTGTGCCTCCTGATGGCAGCCTTGGGAAGATTAATCTAATTTAAAGCACCTGTTCCCTCTCTGTCAATACAGGATCATATTAAACAGAGCCGCCGTCATTGTGTGTGTGTGTGTGTGGGAAAGGTGAGGCATCTCCAGCCTGATAAGAGCTGCTGCACCTGCTCCTCAGCAGCACACGATGCAGATGAGACGGGAGCTTTGTTTCTCCCGGTGACCTCATCATCACCGCCATCATCCCTGTTAATTCCTGCAGTATTCAGATGGATGCACGCAGGCATGTAACGCGTTTACACGCAACAATAACAACAAGTGTCGGGTCGCTGTGTGAAAAATTCATAATCACGCCTCATAAATGTCAATGTGCGGCGCCGCGCGTGACACAAAGATTCAACATCAGTGTCGATCTGATCGGATTACGGTTCGATAACTCGATGAACCAGCAACATTTTCATGTAAATATCTGTATTTGTTTGTCTCTGCTGCCGCTGCAACAGCTGTGGCTCCGTCCAGATGTTCTGCACCGCAAAACAAAACAAAGCAAATGGTCTTTGGTAGAATATCTGGTAACCCTTTAATTCACAGGACGTCAATTACGTGATAATGTCAAGAAATAGCCACGAAATAACGGCCAATTATAGTGATGTCATGATTTTCATAAAGGCAGAAGATTACACATGTTTTTTATGCTTTGAATTTTTTGGGAAAGCCAGAATTTTTCAATCAATCCTTATTTCTAGGCTATTTCTCGACATTATGACACACTTACTTGGTATTTCTTGGCTATTACGTGACATCATCACATAATTATCGGCCTGTAAATTAAAGTTTTACTGAATATTTTTGATAATAACAATTTAAAAAAGCTCTCAAAGTCTTAAATTCAGGTCCAAAGCTCTAATATATCAGCTGCTACACTTGTTCTCATGTGTTCATACATTTATTACACAACAGACTCCTTTTATTTTCCTGCCACAGTGAAGCCCTGAGCCAGGACGTCTCTGTGTGTGTGTGTGTGTGTGTGTCTCTGTATGTGTGACAGATGTCGGACATGCAGGCTCTCATGGAAATTATTAGAATATTACACAAAGGTTAATTCCACCCTCGGGTTTCCCCTCCTTTTTTTTTTTTCTTTCCTTCGCTCGGTGCTGTTTTGATCCAGCAAGGTGCATTGTGGGGCCAATCTGCCTAATTATAGATGATGAAGGAGCCATTAGCTGCCTCAGATCGCTGGGCGAGGACCAGGCGCTGGAGGAACCGTGTGGATGGGGGAGGGGGGGCGAGAACGGCGTGTTCTAGGGATTCCTGCGGGACTCTTTTGTAATTGTTGTGGAAAAGTGTTCCTTAACTGTCAGGTCACATTCCCACCCCCACCCCGCGTGTCTCCATGTCATTACCGTGTGAAGCTGCTGTTACTGACTGTAGAGCAAACACTCTGTTAATGGGACACTGGTGATGGTTTTTAACAATTTGGCCTAAAGTAAAGACCTAAAATGTGTTTAAAAAAAGGAACAATGCAAGATTTTCCACCTTCGCTCAGCTCCATGTGTCCCTCGTCTCCAGCTCCAGTCCTAGTTCTGGTTAAAGCAATGACTAGTAACTAGTTCCAGGGAGAACGGAGGCTCTGCCTTCCACCTAGCGTCTCTTGGCTGAAAACCAACCTCAGAGCCTCCAACCTGGTGTCCCAGCTCTCGTCTCCATGATGAAACCACCTCACAAACACAACACACTAACCTGTAATCTCTTGTTGATGACAGATAAGACTACACAGATATAACCATGGTGACATGGTAGATGATAAATAACCTTATCCACCGCTCCATGGATTGATTTCTCATTGAAAACAAATGCACATGGAAGAGAGGAGGGTTAGAGACACAGAGGAGGAGACACCTGGAGGAGAGGAGGGTTAGAGACAGAGGAGGAGACACCTGGAGGAGAGGAGGGTTAGAGACAGAGGAGGAGACACCTGGAGGAGAGGAGGGTTAGAGACACAGAGGAGGAGACACCTGGAGGAGAGGAGGGTTAGAGACAGAGGAGGAGACACCTGGAGGAGAGGAGGGTTAGAGACAGAGGAGGAGACACCTGGAGGAGAGGAGGGTTAGAGACAGAGGAGGAGACACCTGGAGGAGAGGAGGGTTAGAGACAGAGGAGGAGACACCTGGAGGAGAGGAGGGTTAGAGACACAGAGGAGGAGACACCTGGAGGAGAGGAGGGTTAGAGACAGAGGAGGAGACACCTGGAGGAGAGGAGGGTTAGAGACACAGAGGAGGAGACACCTGGAGGAGAGGAGGGTTAGAGACACAGAGGAGGAGACACCTGGAGGAGAGGAGGGTTAGAGACACAGAGGAGGAGACACCTGGAGGAGAGGAGGGTTAGAGACACAGAGGAGGAGACACCTGGAGGAGAGGAGGGTTAGAGACAGAGGAGGAGACACCTGGAGGAGAGGAGGGTTAGAGACACAGAGGAGGAGACACCTGGAGGAGAGGAGGGTTAGAGACACAGAGGAGGAGACACCTGGAGGAGAGGAGGGTTAGAGACACAGAGGAGGAGACACCTGGAGGAGAGGAGGGTTAGAGACACAGAGGAGGAGACACCTGGAGGAGAGGAGGGTTAGAGACACAGAGGAGGAGACACCTGGAGGAGAGGAGGGTTAGAGACACAGAGGAGGAGACACCTGGAGGAGAGGAGGGTTAGAGACACAGAGGAGGAGACACCTGGAGGAGAGGAGGGTTAGAGACACAGAGGAGGAGACACCTGGAGGAGAGGAGGGTTAGAGACACAGAGGAGGAGACACCTGGAGGAGAGGAGGGTTAGAGACAGAGGAGGAGACACCTGGAGGAGAGGAGGGTTAGAGACACAGAGGAGGAGACACCTGGAGGAGAGGAGGGTTAGAGACACAGAGGAGGAGACACCTGGAGGAGAGGAGGGTTAGAGACAGAGGAGGAGACACCTGGAGGAGAGGAGGGTTAGAGACAGAGGAGGAGACACCTGGAGGAGAGGAGGGTTAGAGACACAGAGGAGGAGACACCTGGAGGA
The DNA here is from genome assembly GCA_030347415.2 of Decapterus maruadsi. Taxonomy (NCBI): domain Eukaryota; kingdom Metazoa; phylum Chordata; class Actinopteri; order Carangiformes; family Carangidae; genus Decapterus; species Decapterus maruadsi. The sequence goes on from CM064891.1 coordinate 24,881,637, forward strand.
GAGGAGGGTTAGAGACACAGAGGAGGAGACACCTGGAGGAGAGGAGGGTTAGAGACAGAGGAGGAGACACCTGGAGGAGAGGAGGGTTAGAGACACAGAGGAGGAGACACCTGGAGGAGAGGAGGGTTAGAGACACAGAGGAGGAGACACCTGGAGGAGAGGAGGGTTAGAGACACAGAGGAGGAGACACCTGGAGGAGAGGAGGGTTAGAGACACAGAGGAGGAGACACCTGGAGGAGAGGAGGGTTAGAGACAGAGGAGGAGACACCTGGAGGAGAGGAGGGTTAGAGACACAGAGGAGGAGACACCTGGAGGAGAGGAGGGTTAGAGACAGAGGAGGAGACACCTGGAGGAGAGGAGGGTTAGAGACACAGAGGAGGAGACACCTGGAGGAGAGGAGGGTTAGAGACAGAGGAGGAGACACCTGGAGGAGAGGAGGGTTAGAGACAGAGGAGGAGACACCTGGAGGAGAGGAGGGTTAGAGACAGAGGAGGAGACACCTGGAGGAGAGGAGGGTTAGAGACACAGAGGAGGAGACACCTGGAGGAGAGGAGGGTTAGAGACACAGAGGAGGAGACACCTGGAGGAGAGGAGGGTTAGAGACACAGAGGAGGAGACACCTGGAGGAGAGGAGGGTTAGAGACACAGAGGAGGAGACACCTGGAGGAGAGGAGGGTTAGAGACACAGAGGAGGAGACACCTGGAGGAGAGGAGGGTTAGAGACACAGAGGAGGAGACACCTGGAGGAGAGGAGGGTTAGAGACAGAGGAGGAGACACCTGGAGGAGAGGAGGGTTAGAGACAGAGGAGGAGACACCTGGAGGAGAGGAGGGTTAGAGACACAGAGGGGGAGACACCTGGAGGAGAGGAGGGTTAGAGACAGAGGAGGAGACACCTGGAGGAGAGGAGGGTTAGAGACAGAGGAGGAGACACCTGGAGGAGAGGAGGGTTAGAGACACAGAGGAGGAGACACCTGGAGGAGAGGAGGGTTAGAGACACAGAGGAGGAGACACCTGGAGGAGAGGAGGGTTAGAGACACAGAGGAGGAGACACCTGGAGGAGAGGAGGGTTAGAGACACAGAGGAGGAGACACCTGGAGGAGAGGAGGGTTAGAGACAGAGGAGGAGACACCTGGAGGAGAGGAGGGTTAGAGACAGAGGAGGAGACACCTGGAGGAGAGGAGGGTTAGAGACACAGAGGAGGAGACACCTGGAGGAGAGGAGGGTTAGAGACAGAGGAGGAGACACCTGGAGGAGAGGAGGGTTAGAGACACAGAGGAGGAGACACCTGGAGGAGAGGAGGGTTAGAGACACAGAGGAGGAGACACCTGGAGGAGAGGAGGGTTAGAGACACAGAGGAGGAGACACCTGGAGGAGAGGAGGGTTAGAGACACAGAGGAGGAGACACCTGGAGGAGAGGAGGGTTAGAGACAGAGGAGGAGACACCTGGAGGAGAGGAGGGTTAGAGACAGAGGAGGAGACACCTGGAGGAGAGGAGGGTTAGAGACAGAGGAGGAGACACCTGGAGGAGAGGAGGGTTAGAGAGGAGGAGACAGCTGGAGGAGAGGAGGGTTAGAGACAGAGGAGGAGACACCTGGAGGAGAGGAGGGTTAGAGACACAGAGGAGGAGACACCTGGAGGAGAGGAGGGTTAGAGACACAGAGGAGGAGACACCTGGAGGAGAGGAGGGTTAGAGACAGAGGAGGAGACACCTGGAGGAGAGGAGGGTTAGAGACAGAGGAGGAGACACCTGGAGGAGAGGAGGGTTAGAGACAGAGGAGGAGACACCTGGAGGAGAGGAGGGTTAGAGACACAGAGGAGGAGACACCTGGAGGAGAGGAGGGTTAGAGACAGAGGAGGAGACACCTGGAGGAGAGGAGGGTTAGAGACACAGAGGAGGAGACACCTGGAGGAGAGGAGGGTTAGAGACAGAGGAGGAGACACCTGGAGGAGAGGAGGGTTAGCCACACACCTGGACAGTTCAGATTTAGGCCTAAAGACTCTGATTTTTAAGAAAATACCTAAAATTTGTTCAAAATGTATTTGTTGGAGGTTAAAACCACATAACATTTGTTATGAGACAAGATGAAGGAAGGCAAACTGTCTCAAAGAACTGGCTGTTCGACCATTGGGAGGCAGAGCTGCATACGAATAATAATATACATTTCAACTTATGAAAAAACACAAAACTCAGGTTTGAGCTTGAAAATCAATCTGGACTGAGGCTCTCCTGTCCCAACTGAACGTAGGATAAAACGTAGGATAAAATCTGAAAAAGACTGGATACATTTTAAAGAAGTAAAACTTCTCTTCAGTGACAGAAGTGGTCTTTTGGAAAATCTGAATTTTCCGGCCGTCAGTAAAAAGGATGATTGTCGGATTCCTGTAATTTTCACTCTGCACATTATATTTATTTTATTCTATTTTATTTTTTTCAAAATGTGAGATTTGGCACAAAGCTAGTTTTTAAATGTTAGAGGTTTTTGGCTGAGAGGGTTGGCGACTAAGTGCCTCGATGAAAGCTGCCGCCGCTTCCTGTTTCATCCCATAAAAATTCAAATGTGGGGTGGAAAAATTATCCTGGTCATTATGTAATGCTTTTAGTGGGTTAATAACGACCTGCGTTTCTGTGATTATTTCATTCTCAGAAAATAGATTTCTGACCGAGTGTCTCCCTCTTTTTTTGGTTCACCCTCCCGCAGGCGCCGTTCGCTCTGAGCCTCATCAGCAGGAAGTTAACCATGGAGCCGAAGGTCACCGTCAACGCCAGGATCGTGGTGGTGGGGGCGTCGGACACGGGTCTGTCCTTCCTGGAGGTGCTGAGCTGCTGGTGAGTCGACCCTCTCTCTCTAGATTGTGTAACAACAGCAGCAGCAGCGGCAGCGACGACTGATAATGTCACTGCAGAGTTTTGGACAGATTAACCTGTTAGGAAGCCCCGGGGCAGACATTTGCTGTCAGGCCCCATTAACCCCCCCCTCACCCTCACCCTCCCCCTCTCACCCACACACACACACCTCACCATCTGTGCATTGTGTATGTAGCCCGCCGTGGTCGTCGCCAAGTTCTCCATCCAGGACCGTGCACACACACACACACACACACACACACACACACACACACACACACACACACACACACACACACACACACACACACACACACAAAACAAACCAGTGGGATTTAAAAAGTTTCTACAGTGAGTTTGGTGTAATTTGATTCACAGAACGAGGCCGAGGAGGAGGATGATGTTGATGATGATGGTGATGATGATGATGATGGTGTTTCCGCCGAGAAGTAATCCATAAACAAACAGTGAATTAGATTCCACTGTTGGCCGGACGACAGCATCAGCAGCAGCGTCTCCAGTGTCTGTATGTGACTGAGCGACTGAGTGATGGTAGTCGACGCCATCAGTCGGCCGAGCGCCAAGTGGCGGTTTCTGTCTCCAAATGACGACCGAGCGAGAGCGTTGCCAAGATCTCAGCTCAGTCTCTGTGTCGTGTTAGTGAGGATGTTGTTGTCAGACGTGAGGAGAGCGTTTTGGACGTTAACAGGTTGTGTTTGTGTTTCAGTCGCTGTTTTTTTTATAGATATTGGAGATGTATTGATGAGGTCAGTTTTTATTGGAAAACCATGTGTATAAACATGAAAAAACAGCTTTAAAGGGATAGTTCAACATTTTGTCAAATTGTCCCATCACCATAACCCCTATAGTCATAGCAGTAGGTTTGTTACCTTTAATTGTCAGTGCAAGCTATTTTTAGAACGGCAGAGCAGAGCCGTGAGCTGCTCAGAGCTACACTACGGAGGCTCATGGGATTTCTTGGTTTCCCTCATCAAACTCATCAAATACACAATCCAACAACTCCACAACGCTCTGGTGGACAAGTTGTGACCTGCACATTCACCACGCTATAAGATAATAACACAACGTTACCACACAGAGTTGTTTTAGAGGGAAATTCATGCAAAACCTCTGATGCACGTTGCCTTCAGGGACAGTTGTTCATCAACAGTCTCTGTATTTCCCTCTAAAACAACTCTGTCTGGTAATGTTCCACCAAAATGTTGAAATATCCCTTTAACTTGATCTTAGATCTTTTTTTCTTCTCTTGTTTTGTCAGTCTGAACGTAGGTAAACAGGTTTTTGTTTGTTTTGCAACTGGTGAAGATATGGAAGTGAAAAGAGGTTGAGTATTGAGAAGTGGAGAACCTGCTTTTTGTTTTTCGTATCTGTTGTTTTGCTTCTTTATATATTTTCATGTTAGAAATAAAACCTTCATTCCTCCATCGAGCACAGAGAGGAGGAGCTGCAGCATCAGCCAGACGTCAGGTTTCTGACCTGGTCTTGTTGTCTGTAGTTTATTCTGACTCCATCCCTCATGCTCCCCTCCTTCTGCCCCAAATATTAACCACTGCACCCAAATCTGGATTAATCCGCTGCTGAAAATAGTCCCCAACAAAATCCACCGTGTCCCCCCTGTTTTTAAAGATGTAGGAACCAACTGGCTTTAGGCAGAGTGACGGAGCAGGGGAGAGTTTTTACGAGACAGGTAGGCAGGTTTTATCTCCGTGAGCCAGTCAACACAGATGAGTCGTTTCACGCCACATGTGTGTGAAACCACCACAGAGTCTGATTCAGGAGGTAGAACCGGCAGCCGCCAGCTGTTGGAATGAAAAGTGTTCACATGACGCCGTTTATCGCCGTGGAGAAATCCTCTTCCTCCTCCACGCTGTCCTCAGAAACCCTGAGCCCGAGGAGAGCCGTCCCCTCGCCGACGCTCCTCTTTCATTTCTTTTATCGGCTTTTTATTTTTTTTCTTCTTCTTCTTCTTCTTCTTCCAGGAATCCAATCTCTCTGGAAATGTCACTTGACTCCGGGTCGGACGTCTCCAACGTGTTTGCCTTGCTCCTCGCTTTGTGAGATTAACTGCTCCGGCAAATAATAAGAAGCGCCGGGCTGCTGATTCAGAGCCGGCCGATAGCTGCCAGGCAACCAGGAGGGAGGAGGAGGAGGAGGAGGAGGAGGAGGTTGTTGTTAGAGGTGTTGATTCACATAAGAAACACAATTCTCATTTAATACGATTCAGAATCCATGTAAAATTTCCCCAAATTGATTTTGTTTGTGTGCAAAGGACACTTCAGTCATTCTGTCTTGCAAAGCAAACTGGAGTCGATCATGAGGATGCACACCGATATCGTTTTGAATTGAATCATAGTCCCCAAAAATCAGAATCAAATCGAATCATGAGATAGTAAAAGATTCCCACCCCTAGTTGTTGTTGTTGTTGTTGTTGTTGTTGTTGTGTGAGATCTCACAGCTGGAGCTGGAGCTGCAAAAACTCATCATCTTTCCAAGAATATTTGTCTTATTTCTTGTCAAAATGTCTCATTTCTAGTCAGAACTAAACTCTTTCCACTTAAAATAAGACTCATCACCAAAAGAAAGCAGGTTTTTTGTGCTCGTAATAAGAATAGAAGAAAAACTTGCCGAACTATCAGATTATTTCAAGTGAAAATATGTTTGAAAGAACTAGAAGTGTCTAAAACAAGCTACTTTTCATGTGATGAGTCTTATTTTAAGTAGAATGAGGTTGTTTAGAAATAAGACAAATATTCTTGGTGAGATTTTGCGTTTTTGCCGTGTGGAGCTGGAGCTGGAGCTGGAGCTGGATCTGGAGCTGGAGCTGGAGCTGGAGCTGGAGCTGGAGCTGGAGCTGGAGCTGGCACGCCAGCGGGTCCAGGGCCGTGTGCACGCAGCTGTCTGAGGCCCTGGCATTCAGGAGGGCCAGCGTTGCCCCCCCCTCCTACCCCCCCACCCCCCCACCCCCTCCCCTTTAATTAGCCACTCCAGTGTTTCCCCTGTCAGGGATCTGCTGCAGCGATCTGTGTTTGCTGTCACTAATGAGTTGACTAATGAGACAGTTAGTGTCTGCTGAACGAATGGCGAGGCGGCGGCGGCGCATTGAGAGGGTGAGTGATGGGTCAGTTTCGGCCTGCTGGGGCTGGAGGGGGCTGGAGGGGGCGGGGGGGCCTTATCAGCCCTGCCCAAACCTCCAACCCCCCCTCCTCCCCCCTCCCCCTCACCTTCTCCTCCCCAAACACAGCTTTCCATGTGCTCATTGAATCCAGCCCAGCAACCCCCCCCCCCCCTCCTCCTCCTCCCCCCCCCCCCAACTCCATTACTGAGTGGGTCGGGGTCAGACAGATAAAGAGCTGTGCGGCGGCCCGGCCCTCTGCTCGCCGCGGTCAGGCTGCAGGGTCAACGCGGCCGTCTGTCACCGGCTGATAACGGAGCAAATCCAGAGCCACGGATTCAGTCGCATCCAGACGCCGATAATTGGCCTTAATGCCTCAGTGCTGCAACATAAAACCTGCTCCTGGCTCAGAGACGCACGGGGGGAAAGTTTGACTGCTCTCATTGTCCTCGTATCCATCATTATCATCTTTATTATCATTGTTGTTTACATATTCATGTCAAAATCAAAGATCAAATCCTGACGACACAAAACTGACGAGTCAAACCGATTCCTATTGAATCTGTAAACACTTGAAATGTGAATGTGTTCATGTCCCTGGATTTTAAATAATTAATTCATTAACCCTATGAAACAGCATTGTTTCTCATTTTATATCAAATAATAAATTAAAGGGACAACAAGGAGTTTTGGAAAGCGATGTGTTTTCACTACATTTCCCATGAGCCTCAGTGTGCACGGTGAAATTCTTGGACCGGCGCAAGACGGACAAGAGAAAACATTTACCAAGAATGTTTTCATTCATCAGGAATGAAAGTCGGAGGTTGGAAGACGATCAGATAGCGTCGTAGTTCTGACCATAAACAGCGATTCGGTGGCGTTATTCTCATGACCCGCCGGGGAGCGGCCGCGAAACCGAAAGAAAGGAAACTCTGGTCGGCTCGCCCAGAATTTCCACCACTAATAACAAAAACAAAATAATGATAAAGACAAAATGATATAGTTATCGTAAATGGATCCATTAACAAGTGGTAACGTAGATTCATCCACATTAATATGAGACTTTTTTAGAACCAAATACAAACTCCTCGTTGTCCCTTTAATAAAACATGAAGAATGTGCAACATGATCGTTTTCAGAAAAGCTCAAACATCACAGACCATCAGACGGTCTAATCCAACACCAAGACTGAAAATTATATACAAGACAGAAGAGGCATAGTGTTGTTAAATTTTTCTCATGACATGTTTTTCATAATGTTTCGTGAAAGGACGGTTGATTAACTGTGAACTTGTTGAACATCTTTGCTCTAAAATAATTAGAAAAGTTTAGAGTTTTCATTATTTACAGGTTCTCATGCCGGTTCAGATCACTGGAGGTCTGATACGTGGCCCCTGGATTAAAGGAGTTTCCAGCCCTGCTCTATAGAGTCAGGCCGGATGATGTCATCCTGCAGTGATGTCATAACTTACATCTGTTGAACTAACAAAGGTTTTATATTGAGATGAGCAACATGAATCCAGAGACGTGAAGCTGACCAGGTCTCTAGTTTCTATCACGGCACATGAACACACACACACACACACACACACACACACACACACACTGCAGTCAGTCATATAATTACACTTGGTGTGTGTCCGTGTGTGTGTGTGCGGTCAGTGCAGCAGCAGTGTGTTGCTGTGTGAGGCTGTAGATCTGAGCCGGTGGCGTTAATTTAGCAGGAAGCTCAGATAAGAACAGTGCAGGAGGTGATCGGAGCCTCGGCTGTGATAAAAGCAAGGTACACACACACTGACATGCACACACACACACACACACAAACACACACACGCTGCTATTCAGCAAACACAGGAGCAGGAGCTGCAGCTTATCAGCTGTGTGTCCTGAAGGCCACCACAAAGGAGGAGGACATTTACATCACAACAGACGGCAGTAAAAACACATCAGAGTGACACACACACACACACACACACACACACACACACACACACACACACACACGCTTCAGTTGAGTTTCGTGGGCTGAAGAAATTCCTCCTGACTGGATCTAAAACAGAAAACAGTGTTTACTGTTGGTTTGGAATGGACACAGACAGGGTTCAAACTTAACTTTTTTGCTCACTGGCCAACTGGTTATGAAAAAAAACTGGCCAGAAAGAACTGGCCAAAAATTAAAGTTGTTTTTATATTTTTCATCGTTATTGTTATTTTTATATTGTTTAACTGTTATAATTCAAAAGCATTTTTAACACATATCATAGCAATATTATTATTATTGTGTGGAATAAGGGAATGAGTCAAATTTGCCTTTTTTTCCTTAAAGGTTTATTTATAAAACATTCTCGATTCTTGTGAACCATTTTGTCCAGGGGTGGGCAATTATTTTTTCCAGAGGCCACTCCGATAAAGTGAGTGAAGGGCCACATGATTCGAAATCAAATTGAAACATAATATTTATTCCAGATTAGCCTAAACTACATATTTGGTGGACATATTGCAGTTATATATTTGACGCAACACAATTGATGTAATTGCATTTTCAATTTATATCCATCATAGGTCACTAAAGAAACATAATGTATTATGGACTCAAGGCAGATGACTAAAATGACATCTGGTTTGTTACTTGACCGTTTTTCCGACTGCACCTGAATGCAGCATTCACATGCAGCTCAGCACCACGGTGACTCGCAGTGGCTCAGGTTGTTCATGCGATCTCATAAAATGCTCTTTTAATCACAGTTTGCTAAATTTCAGTGTTTTGTTATTTAGGTCGTCTGGCTCATGCAGTTTGATTCGGCCCGGTCTCGTGCTGACAGAGCGGTGGTCAGAACCTCAGCTGTTCAAAACCTGCGGCTCCTCCCTCCTCTGTCGGACGCCGGAGCTCCGATGGAGGTTAGCCGCTACTGCTCCAGAGGGGCGATCAAACAGCTGCGCATCAATATACGTAATAAAAGCAATCGGGCCATATAGCAGTTGCAAGTCATTGTCCTTTACATAAAATGATGGAGGTGAGTGAGTGTTTGACCGGACCCTATTTTTTTTCACTTGCCAGAGTGGCCACCACCATCAATCAAAAAATTCGCCACCAATCGGCCCAAATTTGAACCCTGGACACAGATTTTAACAGGTTATGAAAAACTAAAGTCTCTGAAAGAAAATGTTATATTCAACTATATTATTATTATTATTATTATTATTATTATTATTATTATTATTATTATTATTATTATTATTGTTTAAAGCAGTTGACCACCACACAGACCTGAGAGCAGCCTGGTTCTGCTCTGTCTCTGTCTCTCTGCCTCTCAGCTCTGACAAACATCCAACTCCTGTGGATGTGGAGAAGACGCGTGTGTTTGAAGGACACGCATGGCGTCAGGTTCTGGTTCAGGCTCTTCTCATTGTTTTGTCCGTGTGAAGAGACGACTTCCTGTGTGAGAAGCTCATCCTTGATCCTGCTGAGCTCCTCGCTGCTGCAGCTGCAACGCCGACAAACAGCTTTTTGTTTCGCACATTAACTCGAGTTTCTTTACGCTTAGTTTTCCTCTTGACTTCCGGCCGACGTCAGCTGGAGCTCAGTAAAAGCTGTTGTTCATGCTGCAGAGTTTACCCTCTACCTTGTTTCTCTCTGGCTCATGCTGTTTGTTCCCTCGCAGCCCCCACCTCAGGTTCACCAACCTGACCCTCGTCTCGACTCACGGTTACCCCGGCGACTACGACCACGAGGACGTTGGATTCCTGTCCACAAGGTGAGTGAGCGTTAAGACATCCACCACCATCAATCAAAAATTCACACCAATCGGCCCAAATTTGAACATGTATGTGTTGCTGCTGCAGAGAACGACATAGTTTTGACTCCATGACACCGTTGATAAATATAGAAATGTCATTTATTCCAACAACAATTAAAGTGAAGAAAACCAGTTTCATCTGAGTGTCTCTGTCTGTGTGTCCGTCAGCCACGCCTACAGCAGCAGAGACCTGGCCCGGCTGCCTCTTCACTCCTGCGTCAGCGTCGTCACCGGGAAGATGGTCGGCATCAACAGGAAGTCCAAACACCTGCGGGTGTCCGGCGGGAAGAAGGTTCCCTACGACCACCTGTTCCTCTGCACAGGCCTGCAGTACCAGGTACAACTCACACTGTTTCACATGGACGCAGAACAAGATGATCCGATTAAAACGTGCATTTTTTGTTTCTGTTTTACTGTGTAATGAAGCTGCAGCAGCTTTACATGGATCTTGATCTGAAAATCCACCTGCATAAACCACCCATCCTGACCGGAAAGAAATGTCTTTCTGAATGAGTCCAACTGACGTGTTTACATGATGCAGTTTTGTTACAATTATTTGTGTCCAAATCTGTGTGGAGTTTGCATGTTCTCCATGTGCATGCGTGGGTTTTCTCCCCGGCTTCCTCCCACAGACCAAAGACATGAACATTAGGTTAACTGGCGAGTCTAAATCATGCACTTTAAGAAGTTTTGAATTCTCAATGTTTTTAGGGCAGATGTTCTTATTTAATTATTCATTAAAAGTCATATTATGTTTTACGTACCCAGCTGTCTTATTATTTACAGTATCTATGTTTGTTTCCCAGTCCTGTGCTTTCCAGTGCGGATTTTACTGCAAATGGCAAATAAAGCACTTTGACTCTGATATGATCATGCGTTGAACCATACACTGAAAAACCTTCATGATCTCCTGTGCATCAGCTCATGAATGCAGCGTGTGTGTGTCCGTCCCGTGGTCCTGTAGGTGCCCTGTCCCTCCGGTGTGGACCTGAACCTGAACCAGCCAATCAGCAACCAGCAGCTGCAGCAGCAGCCGCCGCCGTCGGCTCAGCGCAGGTTCACCGGCCCCGTCCCCTCCAACCTCCTCACCCTCAACCACCTCCATGACTGCGTGGCTGCTCGCCGCTGGCTCTGCTCCAACTTTGTGGAGCTGGAGGGTAAGTGAGCACCTCCTCCTCCTCCTCCTCCTCCTCCTCCTCCTCCTCACACACACACACAGAGCCAGAGAGAGAGGGGGAGAACCTAAAATTAATCTGCAGTAGTATGTCATTACTCAGCCAGTCAGCGCTGAAGTGCCCCGGTATAATTAGCAGCTAATTAGCTGCGGAGAAATCTTTCATCTCTGTGAATCAGGTTGGCCTCTTCCATCCACTTTCCATTATCATATCACTTTCTGAGAGCCAGGCTTTTCAGAGCAGCAAAAAAAAAAAACACACACACGCTCACACACACACACAGTGTCATTAAGCAAAATTAATCTGCTCTCTGAAGGAATTGTGCAGTGATCTAGAGTGAGGCTTTTATACATACTAATTAGTTGATCCCCAGTCATAAAAGGAACACCATTAATAAATGCAAATTGCGATGGCAGACTCCGACAGATACCGTGTTTATTTCCATATTTTAATAAGAGCAGGAGCAGAAAACAGAAAGTGCATTTAGATTTTAGCGTCAAGACTAAAGCAGAGCAGTCAAAGCTTTATTTTCTTTTTTTCTTTTTATTTTACTCATTGACAAACATCATGTGTCTCTGTGTCCAGCTCAAAGCTTTTTGTTTCTACTGGAGATGCAACTCTCAGGGAAAAGAAAAACAGGATGCACATAAAACAATTTGATTAAATAAAAATAAACAGTCCACCTCCGGACTTCCCTTCCCGTCTCTGGACACATCACAAAAGCAGCATTTTTTTCCTTTGGTTCACTCCAGTCGTCGTTGTCGTCGTCATGGGGAAAAGGAGGAATAAAAGCAGGAAGTGAGCAGTGGGAAATAGATTTATTGATCAGAGCGGAGGAGGAGCTCCGGTGGCCTTGGTGCTCCTGTTGTTCAGCACCACGGACAGAGACGCTGAGCAGCAGCAGCTGTGTGGAGCTGGATCTGTGCTTCTCTCTGCTCTTCCTCTCCTTTAATCCGCTTATTTCTAGTATTTTTTACCTTCGTCTTTTTGTTAAAACCCAGATAAAATATCGTGGCGACCTTCAGCCCGTGCTTGTAGAATTCATTCATACCAAGGGGGCAGTTGTCGGTCTTTCATTTCAGCTCACATGACGTTCAAAAAACTGTAAGCATCCGATTCCTGTGGGGGCTGATCAACTTTAACACAAGCAATTTCCAAGACCCCCATGTTAAATTCCGATTTACAGCTTTCAAAAACATATTTACAGCCTGGTACCACAAGTTTTTTGGTCTCAATCGATAGTTTCTGTACAACTCTGAGGGGGTGAATTTTTTTAATGCTACCGTTTTCTGTTATTCAGATAAGATTCTGGCCAATCAGGATCCTGCAACGTTCCTTCCAGGTTAGCGGCCCAAAGGGATAGTTCAGGCATTTTGGCCAAAAATTGGCGCTGTTCAAACCCCTATTTAGTCATAGCAAAACGACTGCACAAAACCAATTTACAGTCTATGATTCATATACATTTTCATTTCAGCACATGACACAACACAAGCATCCGATCCCAAAGCGTGATCAACTTTAACACAAGATATTTCCAATCCCCATTTTATTCCATCTCCGACTTTTAGTCTCAAGTTCTCATTGATCTGGTTTAGTTTGTCAGTGAAATGCTCTCGCCACCATCATGAGACCAAGACAACGCTTTGATCAAGTTATTGAGACGGTGAGATGTTTATTGTGTTATAGCCACCACTGTTGTTGTTAACTGTTGATAAAGAAAAATTACATCCTTCCTTAAAGGATAGTTCAAGATGTTTTGCAAATTGGCCCATCACCAAACAACCTGTGTGGTAACGTTTGTTATTATCTCATAGCGTGGTGAATTGCAGGTCACAACTTGTCCACCAGAGCGTGAGCTGTGGAGTTGTTGGATTGTGTATTTGATGAGTTTGATGATCAAACTCATCAAAACAAAATCCCAAAATCCAAAAGCCTTTGTGGACAAGTTGTGACCTGCACAACCACCACGCTATGAGATAATAACGGAACTGATACGAAATTTTCATTTCAGCACATGACACAACACAAGCATCCGATCCCAAAGCGTGATCAACTTTAACACAAGATATTTCCAATCCCCATATTTTATTCCATTTCCAACTTTTAGCCTCAAGTTCTGGTTTAGTTTGTCAGTGTGCACACTTTAAAGTGAAATGCTCTCTCCACCATCATGAGACCAAGACAACGCTTTGATCAAGTTATTGAGACAGTGAGATGTTTATTGTGTTATAGCCACCACTGTTGTTAGCTTCTGTTAGAGATAAAGAAATGACCATTACATCCTTCTACTTCAAAGGCTTTCATGATAGAATATCACTAATATCACTGTAGCAGGAAGCCTTTTATAGGGAGATTCTTGTCAATATCCCTAACTTTTTGTGAGTAGCGGATATATCACATGACGACATGAGGATTGAGTTCATGGATGAAATGAAAACACAGTGAACAGGATGAATCTGAGTTTGTGTTTGTCTTTAAACTGAATGTATGCTCTACTCTCCGTCTTTACACAGGAGCTCATGTGTTTGTGTTTGCATTAAATTCACGGAGGACGTCTTTTTAAAACATAACGTCCTCCAAAGCTTCTCACTATTGTCGACCAGGAAGTATTGGTAAAAAAATGTCCTACGATGCCGCTGGGCTGCTCTTTTCAAAATGGCATCTTTCTTTCTTTTTCTTTTCTTTTTCTTTCTGTTGAGAGAAATCGATGCTCCATGGTCACTCCTCAGTGTGTGTTTTGGACCGTCGTCATTGTTTCATTAAGAGGAGACACTACAGGTGAATAGATTTCACCATGTTTATCACTTACATTAAGACACAAAGTTCTTGTATTACAACTTTTGTCAAATTTTATGTAATTGAGGCAATATCTAATGAAATCTGCGCTAATTCACATACATTTCCAGCTTAAAGGAATAGTTCACCCAAAATTCAAATTTCTCACAGCTCTTAGTTGAGATGCGGGTGAGTAGATAATGAGTGAAATTTGAATTTTCGGTGAACTGTCCCTTTAAGAAGAGAAGCATCTGTGGAAAAAGTTTCTCATCAGATGTGAAACGTGGTCCTGTTCCACATCTGTCAGAGCAGCAGCTGTGTGAGCCAGGTGACGCCATGACAACAGGATGCCATCTCTCTCCCTCCCCCTCTCTCTGTCGACCAGGTAACGCCGTCGTCTACGGTAACGGCATCGACGTCTACACGGCGGCGGAGGCTCTGCTCGGCCTCGGCGTCCGCGGCGCTCGGATCCACCTGGCGCTGCCGCCTCCCGACCCCGGCGCCTCCTGTTGCTTCGGCGACCGGGCCGTGCAGCGGGCGGTGGCGGCGGCGCTGGACGCGGCTCAGGTCCAGGTTCACCGCGGCTGCCTCCTCGCCGCCATGAACCACGGCAACCAGGAGATCGAACCGCTGACCTCGGTGTCGTTCAGCACCGACCAGGAGCCGCTGCACCTGCAGTGTGACGTAGGTTCTTCTTCTCTCCTCTTCCTCCTCCTCCTCCTCCTCCTCTTCTTCTTCTTCTCTCCTCTTCCTCCTCCTCCTCCTCCTCCTCTCAGCCCAGGCTGCAGGTTTCATTTCAACTAGTACCGGTACCAGAACTAGTACCAGAACCAGTACCAGAACTAGTACCAGAACCAGTACCAGAACCGGTACCAGAACTAGTACCAGAACCGGTACCAGAACTAGTATCGGTACCAGAACCAGTACCAGAACCAGTACCAGAACCAGTACCAGAACCGGTACCAGAACTAGTACCAGAACTAGTATCGGTACCAGAACCGGTACCAGAACCGGTACCAGAACCAGTACCAGAACTAGTACCAGAACCGGTACCAGAACCAGTACCAGAACCGGTACCAGAACTAGTACCAGAACCAGTACCAGTACCAGAACCGGTACCAGAACCAGTACCAGAACCGGTACCAGTACCAGAACCGGTACCAGAACCGGTACCAGAACCGGTACCAGGACCGGTACCAGAACCGGTACCAGAACTAGTACCAGAACCGGTACCAGAACTAGTACCAGTACCAGAACCGGTACCAGAACCGGTACCAGTACCAGAACCGGTACCAGAACCAGAACCGGTACCAGAACTAGTATCAGTACCAGAACCAGTACCAGAACCAGTACCAGAACTAGTACCAGAACCGGTACCAAAACCGGTACCAGAACCAGTACCAGAACTAGTACCAGTACCAGAACCGGTACCAGAACCGGTACCAGAACCAGTACCAGAACTAGTACCAGTACCAGAACCGGTACCAGAACCGGTACCAGAACCAGTACCAGAACCAGTACCAGAACCGGTACCAGAACTAGTATCGGTACCAGAACCAGTACCAGAACCAGTACCAGAACCGGTACCAGAACCAGTACCAGAACTAGTACCAGAACTAGAACCGGTACCAGAACCGGTACCAAACCCGGTACTGTTGTTGTTGTTGTTGTTGTTGTTGTTGTTGTTGTTGTTGTTGTTGTTGTTGATGTTTCCTGTTGAACAGTCTGACTCACAACCAGACAAACTGATTCAGATCAACCTTTAATGAGTCGGTCCTTTTATTCCCTAGATTCTGTCTGTCAAGGTCAAACTAAATGTCTGTAGTAAAACAACTGTTGCTTTAACTCACTGATGAATAGATGTTGTTACTTTTTATTGAAGAGGCAGACGACGTCTGACACTTGTCTCTGCTTCCAGGTGTTCATCAACCTCTCCAACAGAGGAGTCGACTACGACGCCTTCAGGAGCATCAACGGCTCCCACCTGGCCTTCGACAGCAGGCTCGTCATCGACGCCTCCTTCCAGACCAGCGACCCGGCCGTGTGCGCCGCCGGCCCGCTCACCAAGTTCTCCCGCTGCTACCACACGGTCGAGTGGTCGCACGCCCACTTCAACTCCAAGGAGGTGGGTCAGGAGCTGGCGGCCGCCGTGCTGCCGCTCTACGACCCCACGCTGGAACAACCTGCCGAGGAGACCCGCCGGGAATTGGATCGTCTGGTCCCGCTGTACAAACGGGCCAAGGTCCAAGGTCAGGAGCCTGCAACTCCTTCCATTAAAGGGATAGTTCAACATTTTGGAAAATTGCCATAATCCCTATAGTCATAGCAGTAGGTTCGTTACCTTTAATTGTCGGTGCAAGCTATTTTTAGAACGGCGGAGCAGAGCCGTGAGCTGCTCAGAGCTACGCTACGGAGGCTCATGGGATTTCTTGGTTTCCCTCATCAAACTCATCAAATACACAATCCACCTTATGAGACAGAGTTGTTTTAGAGGGAAATACAGAGACTGTTGATGAAAAACTGTCCCTGAAGGCAACGTGCATCAGCGGTTTTGCATGAATTTCCCTCTACAACAACTCTGTGAATATTATCTCTAGCGTGGTGAAAACAACTTGTCCACTGTGTTGTGGAGTTGTTGGATTGTGTATTTGATGAGTTTGATGAGGGAAACCAAGAAATCCCATAATGAGCCTCCCCCGTAGCGTAGCTCTGAGCAGCTCACGGCTCTGCTCCGCCGTTCTAAAAACAGCTTGCACCGACGATTAAGGGTAACAAACCCAGAGCTATGTTGGTTTCCAACTTGTTGAAAATCAAGTAGCCTATTTATGAAAAAGCCGTGTTAGTGCAGAGACGCAGACAGAACTAGTCATCATTTACACTATGATGAACTAAATGTTAAGATATTGTTGAAGTTTTGGAATGATTTAGGTTCTTTCAGGCTTTGTTGTTAGTTTCAGTGCCCGTGAGCCTCGTCTGCTGTTTTTTGTTTTGTACAGAGAAGAAGTTTGTTTTTTTATTTTTATTTATTTTTTTAATCAGAGAACATCATGTCCACAGCTGTGATTCATCCAGATCGATCCAGTTTCACGTCCACCCATCTGTGAGTCACACAGTGTCGTCTATAACGGAGCTCGCTCCACTTCACCTCTTTGGTTGCATTCAGCGTGAAGGAGCTTCATCATAAACACAGGATTCCTTCACATTCAGCAGCAGCAGCGGCTCATGTGTCCGTACACATCCTCAGGGTTTGTCAGTCGTCCTTCCTCCCATCGGCCTTTTTATCTGAGAGAATTCGTGCTGTCCATAGTTTCTTTTTTTTCTTTTTTTTTCATTAAGCTTTTGTGAAACATTTTCCAATCTTTCACCCGCCCACCCACCGCCGACGTTATTGTGGCAGACACTCAAACCGCAGCGCACCGTGACAATGCCGCATTGTGCTGCCGGGTATTCAGAGCGACCAAGGCCGGTCCGGGCGTTTTTTTGTTTTTTTTTATATAAACACAACAGCCACTCTGCTTCGCCCTTCTCTCCCAGATGAACCACACGTGAACTTTTCAGAGCAGAGATGTCGTATCGCTGCATTGAGTTTATTGCCTCGGCCCTGCTCTCCTCTGTGGGTGGATGCTCACTACGTTACTATTCATCTGCTCTTGTCCCAGCTTTTTTTTTTTTTTTTTCTGTTGCTAAGTGCGAGTTTCAGCTCTCGAACAGATCATGTAGGAATATTTTTCTCTTCCTCAGGTGAAAACACAGTGATTATTGTTGTTTTTCCACTACATTTTTCACATTTCCTGTCATCATTGTAGAGTTGGATTCAGATAACGATCATATTTCCGCTCTTTTTTTTTCCCGCCTCTTTCATCTTCTTAGGGTTCAATCTAAAGATATTTCATTTATTTACAGAGATATCGACCAGAGAGAAGCAGCTAATCCTCACGTTTCTCAACTCAGTGGTGATTGTTGGAGATAAACTCTGTGTTTATCAACTCAAACAACCAGAATGGCTTGGTGCATCTCAATACATTTGAATATTATGGAAAGGCTGTTTCCAGGAGGCCATATTAAAAATGCTTTTTAAAATAGATACTGAAATTTAGGTCTTAATGATTACAATTAAAAGAAATTTTAGATAATAGACTGTAAAGGCTCTCTATAATGTATTATTTTCACTTTTTGAACTGAATTACTGTCGTTAATAAACTTTTCCATGATATTCTAATTCACTGAGATGAACCTGTATTTCTGACTCATCACTGATCTCCATGTGTTTCTGTCTCTGCTCAGGTGGGAAGCTGCCTGGAGGATTTAACTACCTGCACGTCACCAAACCGACCGCGACCAACCTGTCGCCCAACGCAGTCAAACCTGTGAGTTCTGACTTTTAAACATAGACATCGTCTTTGTTTTGTTTTTTTTCAGCTTTTTTTACAGACTGAATTTATGTTTTTCTGCTCGCTGTCAGATGTACATATTTACCACCAAGTGAATCATAGGAGCTTTTACCTGTTAGTGCCAGTAATTATATCTTCATATAGTGAATCAAGATGACACGACCTATCATGAACCGTGTTGCACAGCCACCGTCACTAACCAAGTCATATGAACCCTGTTATTTTCCTCTGAATGCAAAAAGAAAGAAAAGTGTCACAGAGAAAATGAGTTGCATTAGAAAGTTTTTTTTTCCCCCCCAGTTTGTGGTTGAGCTCACTAAAACTCACTACACAGTCCCTCCAGGAAAATGTGACAATTATGCAACCACATAATTCAACATATAATCAGCCCAAAGCCCTCATGTTGTGCAGGAAGTTGCCACATAAATTGTTTATTTCTGTGCAAAATGTGCAAAGTATGCAGGGTTTACATGATTTCCCATAAATTCTGCATTTCCGTAATGAAAAAAGACGCATGTATCTTTGCAGAAAATGTAAACATGTTGCAGGAGCAGCCGTTTCCCCCTGTTGTTAGTCTCATTTGCCAACAGAAAAAAGTGCAAAAGATGGCGCAAAGCAGTTTCTCAATGTCTCACAGGAGAGTTCACTCCGTTCAACTGTGTGTTGTAACACAGGCTGAAATCGATGTTTGTGTGGACACAAAACTGAGAACAGGGTGTTAGGAGAATCCACACTCACAGTTTCCACACACTAAAATGCAAAACTACCCATCGCATGCCGTCATGTTTCTTTAGGAAAAACCACAACAATCAAACAAACAAACAACGTGTTGCACACTAAGTGAATGAGTGAAGTGATGTTGAACACAACCCCAGTCTCAACGTTCACTTCCCTCAGGGCGCCTTCACAAGAGCAGGGCGGACGACAACATGACAAGTCGACGCTTCCGGACTCGAGTGTCGCCAGCGCGAGAGGCACAAACACAGAGCTGAGACCTAAATTAGATTTTTATTCAGCTGCTCTCCGTCTGCGCAGCCTCAACGAGTCCCACCGGAGATCAGCGTGGACGCCGGGGCCGCGGGTGAAAACGCACACGAAGCAGAAACGTCTCCTGAACCTGCAGCCAAACGCTCGTCGTCACGGGACTGAAACCATCTCCACACTCAGACACACAGCTCAGTGGATCCGTGCAGTTTCCAGACACACAGCTCAGATGTTATCGCCGCGTCACAGAGCTCTGGCTTCGTTCTCACGCCGGACACATTTTCTTGAATCAAACATGACAAACATCGAGTTAACGGCTTGTTCTTCTTCTGCTCACATGAACGGAGCTGAACGCTCAGACCGTCTCTGACTCTGGTCTTCCTCTGCCAACAGCTGCAGGACCAGGGGATGGTGACGGGCCGGGTGGAGACGGGGAACTACTTCTGCGTGCACCTGGACGGCTCGGACCTGGTGGAGACGCTCACCTGCCTCTCGCTGAAGCCCCTCCCCGTCGCCAACTACCTGACGCTGTACGGGAAGCCGCAGCAGCTGCTGGGCCAGCTGTCCACCCGCTACCACCAGGGCCTGGTCCGCGACCTGTACAGGTGGGAGGACAAGACACACACTTATTATAACCTTTATTTAACCAGGTTTGTCCCATTGAGATTAAAGATCTCCTTTGCAAGAGAGACCTGGCCACGAATGGCAGCACATACAGTTAAAAACAAACAATTTCAACACGTGGTCACATGAAACACAGACATAAAAGATACAAATAACAACTTACGACAATATACAATATACAAAATCAGTTAAAAATCAAGACATTCGCACTCAAAACGTGTGCGCTC
Source organism: Decapterus maruadsi (assembly GCA_030347415.2). NCBI lineage: Eukaryota > Metazoa > Chordata > Actinopteri > Carangiformes > Carangidae > Decapterus > Decapterus maruadsi. The sequence continues at coordinate 24,901,589 of CM064891.1, forward strand.
ATGAATCCTGCTTAAGGGATAGTTCAACATTTGAGCAAATTAGCCCATTGTCATAATCCCTATAGTCATAGCAGTGGGTTTGCTACCTTAAATGTTGGTGCAAGCTATTTTTAGCTTGGTTTCCTTCATCAAATACACAATCCAACAACTCCACAACGCTCTGGTGGACAAGTTGTGACCTGCACATTCACCACACTATGAGATAATAACACAACGTTACCACACAGAGTTGTTTTAGAGGGAAATTCATGCAAAACCGCTGATGCACGTTGCCTTCAGGGACAGTTTTTGTTGAGTTTTTGGATTGTGTATTTGATGAGTTTGATGAGGGAAACCAAGAAATCCCTCCGTAGCGTAGCTCTGAGCAGCTCACGGCTCTGCTCCGCCGTTCTAAAAATAGCTTGCACCAACAATTAAAGATAATGAACCTACTGCTATGACTATAGGGGTTATGGCAATGGGCCAATTTGCCAAAATGTTGAACTATCCCTTTAAATACATTCAGAGATACCAGATTTTGGAGTTTGAGCTCTGACTGCACAATGTTCCATGTAGTTGGAGCAGAAAATCTAAAAGCTTTCTTCTCCAGTTCTGTTCTGACCTTAGAAACAGTAAAATGCAAAACATCCGGAGAACGGAGACTCTCTGCTCTGTTATTCAAGATTAAAACAGATGATAAATAAAATGGAGTCATCTCAGTAACAGCCTTGTAAATCAAGACATACCAATGGCTGCGCCGGCGCACACACAGGAACACACCCAGAATTTAAAACAGGGGAATTTACATCTTGATCAAAGCTTTTTAAAACACATGTTCAGTTCTGTTTGCAGACGACGTGCAAGGACGTCCAAAAAACGGAGACGGAGAAGTTTACTCTACTTCCTGTTATCAATAGGGATGATTAATAAATGCTTACATGCATGAATACATGTGAATGACATGTGTTTATCCTGAGACACAGAATAAATCTCAAACTGCAGTGAGACGTGTTTCTTCATCAGAGGAGAAAAAAGAAGCAAAGTATTTTGGGAGGTAAACAAACTGAAATGAGCAGTTTGGTGAAACACCCGATGTCTGTTTTTAGTCTGGTGCTGCTTCACCAAATCACAGTTTTCTTGTCTGTTGTTGTGTTTTTCTGTCCGCAGCAGCGTTATAATTAGATTTATGCAGTTTGTGTCTCTGATTGTGTGAGAACACGCGTTGCTGGTGGGTACGTTTTTTAAGTTTTTCATGAGCACAACAGAAGTTTTTATGAACTCGTTAAGTTATATTGAATTAAAAACGTCTTAAGGAAACAGTAAAATTCAATTAAATGCCAGGAATATGGACAAAAAGTTTGTCCCGTCCATCACAACTGATTTTCTCTTGATCCATAAACGACTTATTATGGGATAATATTACTGTATAACTTGTGCAGCATTTACCTTTTGTTTGCTTAAAAGCTAACTTACCTTGGCTGTCATTCATAATCTCCGAGCACAGGAAGATGGTGTGCAATGCAACGTTCTCTGCACAGCAACTTTTAAAAACAAACTTTATAGTAAATAGGTTTCTCTTCAAATCCATGTTGGGACGGTGGATTTCTTGCTGGACGTTTTTGCCTGAGCGGCAGCCAGGCACGGCTCAGCGTGCTGAAGCGTGCGTACATCAGTACATCAAGTCCTGAGCATGCGGAGAATCAACCTGTTTCAAGGTTTACATGACAGACAGAAGGGTTAAACAACCCTCTTCAAACCCATTGGTTTATGAAGTATTTTCAGGTTGGTTTGGTCTCCTAAACCTATTTGAATCCGTTTAAAACTGTCCATGTAAACCACCCACCTATTGAAATGGCATATTTACCTCCAGGGCTGTTAATAAATATGTGATGATGCAATTAAAAAGGCTTGAGAACTGGTTTGAGCCTTGAACTGTGCAGGGGGTCCGGCCAACGCCCCAGAAGAGACCGAGAGCCGCTGCTTTAATCCGTCCTCAGATAAAGTGATTGACAAGTGGACGGAGACGCAGTTGGAGAGTGAAGCTGTTTAATCAGACGACACGAGGACGAGTGACCAGCTCAGATTTAGTCCTGAGCTTCCTTTGTCCTCACGTCCTCTGTGTGTTTGCTGCTCTGACTTCACTGTGGCGGAGTGTGTGTTAGTGTGTGTGTGTGTGTTAGTCAAACAGCAGGTGACCTGCTTCTGAGGTTTCAACACAAATGACCCCCAGACATGGACGTCTATTGTCCCCCCCCCCCCTTCCCCTCCCCTCCATCCCTCCCTCCGCCTCCTAATCTGTTTATGCAGCGCCCCAATCTGTCTTTGTGGCCGGTTGCAGGACGAGACAAAGCCGGAGCGGCGGCCGAGTCCTCGCTGCGCTGACTCGTAAAGTCATTGTGGAGCTGATGGAGCATCATGAGCCGTTAGAGTAATTGATTGACCGTGTGGCGGCTGCGGGGTTATTCAGCCGGGGCAGTTAGAGTGCTGTGTGTGTGTGTGTGTGTGTGTTGCTTCAAGGCTGAGCTGTTGGTTAAAGGGTCAGTTCATCCACATCATTGAGATTTCCTCTCTGGGTGTGGGATCCTGCTGAGCGAGGAGGCCGCAGGTTAAAGGGCCCCGACCGCAGCGGCAGCGAGGGAGGAGGATCTGTTCATGTCACAGGAAGTGGTCCGAGTTACAGAAGTAAAAGTAGGAGAAGTCGGGGAAAAAAAAGTGGGACGTGACAGACACTTTGAACCACTTCATCTACAGTTGGGGCCCCTGCAAATCTCCCACGGGGGTCACGAGCTGATTAATGTCAGAGGGACGAAGAGAAAACAAAGTCCAGCTGCACACGTTTGTTTCTCCAATGCTCCGTGCTTTTATTTTGAAATACTGGCCTCAAAAAGTTGCAGAAATTAAACCATGACAACAAAACAAACTAAACAAAAGACGTTTTTTCCTTTTTTTATATAGTTTTTATTAACCCTAACATGAAAATCACTTTTGACATGGATTTCAAAATGTTTAACCCCTTCCTGGCCAGTTGTTGTTTTAGCTGCAAAAACACATCATTTCTATAGGGCTCTATGGGCTTCAGGGCTGGTGACAGTATTTTCTCATTTACAGAGTGATACCCTCTGTAAAAACGTCTGACTCTAATGTGTCAACAAAATAAAACACACATTTTGAAAGTGGTTTCATCCATTCTTCAGATGTCGATCCTGGAAATTAGTGCATATTTCATTAGATATTGCCTCATTTACATCTAAAATTTGATAAAACTTGTAATACAAAAAATATGATGTGAGTGATATCTATAAACATTTAACTTTTTAACTATTAAAAAAAACAAAAGCATGAAGCAAACAGGAAGTAAATGCAGCCGTAATAGATTTCCTATCATCATCTCCAGTCACTGCTCTGATGTTAAACACAACCTGTATCATCAACGTGTGTCGTCCTCCTGCAGCTTCTTCAGTCAGAGCAGCTGTCTGGCCGTCTATCACGACCGCTTCCCGGACTTTGAGCAGGAGCTGCAGCAGATCACGGCCTCCTGGTCCAAGGTTTGTGTGCTTTTCACTTTCACCCAAACATCAAACTCAGATTTTCACAAACTGTGCACGAGGAGGTGACAATACCGGACGCTGTGTGTGTGTGTTTGATTCAGGCCGGAGCGCGGCGACGCCAGCAGCAGCAGCAGCAGGAAGACAAGGCGGCGGCGGCAGCGGCGCTGGAGGACGGAGAGGACACGCTGGACGCTGAGACGGCAGCGGCTGTGAGGAGCAGCGCCGTGAAGTTTCTGAGCTACAACAGGAACCTGCTGCCCATGTTCGCCAGCCCAGGTCAGCTGAGTTCAACCAGCTCACACCTGTTCACTCAGTAAACTGGTCACACAAACAACTCAGACACCGTCTCCATCGCTGCTGATTCCACGGCCGCTCCAAACATGAACTGCACAGGATTTTCACTTTCAGAGTCCTCGTTCTGGTTAAACCAGTGACTAGTAACTAGTTCCAGGGAGAATGGAGGCTCTCACGTCTCTTGGCTGAAAACCAACCCATAACGCGCTAACCTGTAACCTCTTGATGACAGATAAGACTACACAGATATACACATGGTAACATGGTAGATGGTAAATAACCTTATCCACCGCTCCATGGGTTGATTTCTGACCGGCTTCATTGTTGGAAACAGATGCACATGGAGGAGAGGAGGGTTAGAGACACAGAGGAGGAGACACCAGGTTTAACAACATGACTCTACACTTGTTACCGTCTGTGAGACAGGTGTCATTGTTTATGCAAAATTATGTTTCACGAGTCACAAAATTCAGATTAAAGTTCATTTCGTATTATTTGAATAAGTGAATAAATAGAACACAATAAATAAGAGACTCAAAAAGGTTTAAACTGAGTAAACCTGGAGGCAGGAAGTTTAGTTGTTCTTCATGTGTTTATTTATTTCAGTTCCTCATCAGCAGTGGACACTTTTTCTTTTCTTTTTAAAAAAATACTTTTGTAGTTTTCACAAAGTCTTACTATGATTTCATTCATGACGTCCTCGACGGCGATAAGACGGGAAATAAATAAAACGGCGTCAGCAGGTGGCGCTGTGTTTGGTCTGACCAACATCCTGTGATGTCACATGAGTCGCCATCAGTCGCTCAGCTTCTACAGACATTTAAATCACATAAAACATCAAATTAATTCATTTTTTTCCTAATCATTAAAGATCTGGTTTATTGAAGTTAATCTGAGTTTGGAAAGTTTCATCAACAAAAGAGTTTATTTCTTTTTCTTCTTCTTTCTTTTTTCTGGCGCGTGTTGTTTTTATTTCCACCTCCAACAATGTGCCAACTGTAACGGAGTCTGACCTCTCCCCTCGGTGACTCTGCAGCACCGTGACCAATCACACGGCCCGCAGCACTGCAGGAGATGAAAGTAGATGTGTGGCTTTTTGGAGGAGGAGGGGGAGGGGGAGGGGGAGGAGGGGGGGGGGGGGGGTGTCACTCTACAGCTGTATGCTAATGAGGCTGAACTGAAGTCTGTCGGGAAAATAACCGCACACACTCACACAACCAACATATGTCCTGCAAACAACCCGCAGGCTGAAACACACACACACTCACACACACTCACATTTCACTGGTGTCGAGTTGTTCATGGATCCGTCCCCAAAAATCTGCATGAAGATGCTTTTTATAAACCTGCTGTAACGTTTCTGACCGAGTCCATCAGGATGGAATGAGTTTTAATCTAATTCTATAACTATAACTATAACTGCATCCATGGACATTATGTTTTTCCACAAAAAAGCATCAATTTGTAAATTAAGTTGAATTATTCATCATCATCTCCGTGATTACACAAATTCATAAACGATATTATTAAAGTTTTAAAGAAAAATGTTGAGTATTAAATATAAAATTCAATTGAAAGTCCATAGGAATGAATGTGGACGTGTTGTGGAAATGAGAATATAAGCTCAAAATGTATTAAAATATAAAGATATTTAATTGTTATTGATAAATAACTTATTGTACAATAAAGAACACCTTTTTATCTCCAATATTGTGTTTAATTTACTTAAATACATGCTAACTTTTATCCTGAAAAGATTATGGACATGGCAAACCAGAATCACCCTTTCATCCTGTAAGTTATAAGTGATTTTCTATCAGTAAATAAATACAGAAATGTTTAGTTTCCTGAAGACACAGAGAGGAAGTGGCTGCATTCAAAAAAATCATAAAAAATGTTGAGAAAATATTTTTAAACAAGTAATAAAAAGTCTTCAGACATTTTCAGACAAAAGGAAGCGGAGATGTGAATAAACAGTCAGTAACACTGCGGTGGTGACTGGTGGGAGCACAGGAATGATTATTGATCATTGATCAGCTCAGTTCCAACTGATGCTGCGGCTCCACAGTCTCATCAACCTGCTGCTGCTCATCAGCACCGCCGTGACTTCCCGTCATGCCTCGCGGTGGGACTGACTGACCGGGTCACATCGAGACGTGCAGGAATTGGGTTTGATGCTTTTCTCTCTTTTCTTTTCTTTCTTTCTTTTTTTTCATCCCGGAGCTAATCTCGGTTTGGCCCATTTGAGGGACAGAGCGAGCGCACTGATTACGCACAGCACGCGCCGATGGTATCTAGGGGCCAGATTGCTTCTGCCCCCCCCCCCCACACACACACACACACCTCCTCCTCCACTACTAGCCTACTCCCTTTTTTTTTTCTCTCAACTGTGCAATTTCCTTTTCAATCACGGCGGGTCTACAGCTTGCTGCCATTGTGATGCAAAGCAGGAAACCCTCCTCGCGCCATTAATTATGTATGCGTAAAATGACGGATTCATATGTCCGGAGTTAACTGTCACGCCAGCAGCAGCGCACATGCTGCTGCTGCTGCTGCTGCTGCAGGGCCGCGGTGCGTTCAAGGCCCCGTCTGCTTTTTTTTTTTTTTCTCTTTACTCTTTTAGTTTTATTTTATTGGTCTCGTTTCCTCGTGGACTGGCGCGTAAAAACCCTATAGCACGTGTGTCTGTTTGGAGGATTTTTGTGAATGTTTTAGACCCTGAAGCGGTTCAATGAAGGAGGAGGAGCTTTGAGTTCAATGTTCACTTTTGATTTCTGAATCTTTATTTAGTTATTTACAGTGGTGGACAGTATGGAGTACATTTACTTGGATAATGTGAGGATTTGTACTTTACATGAGTATTAGATGTCTTTGGTAGTACTTATTACTCTTACTTGAATACATTTCCAAGACAAATATTTCTAGGAAGGCTGAAAAGTACTCGTTACTTTCAGGTTTTTTCTAAAATCCTATTGGACACAAGCTGTTTGTCAGAGAAGGAAACCCTGAGCCCTGAAAGAGTTCAAAGAGTTAATTCTCAGAAACAAGAGTTAAAAGTCCTTAAATTCGTTTAGAAAAAAATATAGTTCATTGATGTGAAAAATAAGAAATGTACTCTCTAAAGTAAATTATACTTTTGGACACTTAAGTACCTTTAAAAGCAAGTACTTTTTTACTTTTACTCCAGTAACATGTCGACTGAGCTACTTTTACTTGTAACAGAGTAAATTTTGACCAGTAGTATTTGTACTGGGGTCGAGTACTCTGTCCATTTATTTATTTATTTATTTAAAATGCTTCTGATCTTCTCTCGGGTTTCTATTCCTTCTCCTCCTCCCTTTCTGTTATTTAACGTAGTGTCCTTGCTTTGGACGGACGTCTCCTTTCTGGACAAACCAGAGACCCCCCCCCCCCCAACACACACACACAACCAGCACATAAAGCCGAGGCACGTGTAGATTTCTATACAAACTCATCAGACCGTAAAAGCAGGAGGCTCCTGGCGTGTGCCCGGGTCGAGACGAGGAGGAGGAGGAGGAGAGAGTGGAGTGTGTGTGGAGGAGGAGGAGGGAGGGAGGGAGGGGGGTGAATACAATAAAACCCTCAGGTACATCTGCTTTGCAATCTGCAAATCCTCCCTCCCTCCCTTCCCTCTCCTCCACCAGCCTCTCCATCCTCCCACACCCACTCCCCAAATCCACAGGGGACCTCGGCTCCTTCTGATTGGTCGGGGATGAGGCAACGAAGGGGGCACGGGAACAATGTCATCATGTCGCCTTAAAAAGAAAAGAGTGCAGCTATGTTGTGGTGAAAGCACCTCGGGAGGAGGAGGAGAACACAGGATCAATAGCAGGAGGAGGAAACAAACAAAAAGAAAAGGACGCATCACTCAGATGTTTGTGGACGCGAGCGGCTGAAAGTGGATTTGTTCTTCAGCAGCAGCAGCAGCAGCAGCAGCTCCGTGCTCATCCTCAGTGCCTTCAGCTCCGTCCAGCTCCAACATGCCGAGAGGATTTCTGGTGAAACGGAACAAGAAAACCAACCCGGTGTCTTACCGGGTTCGGTCTGAGGAGGAGGAAGCGGAGCAAGCGGCGGCGGAAGCTCCGTCGCTGCCGCTGCCGCTTCCTTTGCCGCTGCCTCTCGCCTCCTCCATCCCGCTGCCGACGCCCAGCTGCGGGGCGGCGGCCACGGCTCCGGAGCAGGACGCCAGATCCAGACCGGTTCAGTTCGGGAACCCGGAGGCGGTGTACCAGGCGCTGTACAGCCCCACGCGCCCCGTGAGCCAGGAGCACGAGCGCTCCGTCTACTTGGAGAGACGCTTCAACCTCGGGTCTCCGGTCTCCGCGGAGTCTTTCCCCACAGCAGCAGCGGCGGCGGCGGCGGCGCTCACCGCCCTGGACCACCACCACCTCTTTGCCCCGGTGGACCTGAAGATCGGCTCCAGCTCCAGCAACAGCAGCCGCACCGACACCACCAGCACCGGGACTCACGCTCACCCCCCCGCTGCCCACCCTACCGGGACCAATAAGCGACCGGCCGCCGACACGGAGCGCAAAGCCAAACCTCCGTCCAAGAAAACCAAAGCTATCCGGAAACTGCACTTTGAGGATGATGTCACCACATCTCCGGTTCTCGGACTCAAGATCAAAGAGGCTCCGGTGGACCAGAAGGCTCGTGGGGTGGGGGGAGACAACAACAACAACAGCAACAACCCGCTGGGAGGAGGGGGGGAGTTCGTGTGCCAGCTGTGCCGCGAAGCGTACGCGGACCCCTTCGCTCTGGCTCAGCACAAGTGCTCCAGGATCGTCCGGGTCGAGTACCGGTGTCCCGAGTGCGACAAGGTGTTCAGCTGCCCGGCCAACCTGGCCTCGCACCGCCGCTGGCACAAACCCAAGCAGCAGCAGCAGCAGCAGCAGCAGAGCGCAGCGTCCGGTGCGCAACAAAACCTGGAGAGCGACAACAAGGTGGAGGCGAAGGATTGTAGTGACAGGGACACACCCAGCCCCGGATTGTCCGAGTCCGGCTCGGAGGAAGGCCTGTACGACTGTAACCACTGTGGGAAAAAGTTTAAACGCCAAGCGTACCTGCGGAAACACCTGGCGTCGCAGCACGGATCCCCGAAGCAGCCGGAGCAGCAGCAGCAGCGGCAGCGGCAGGAGGAGGAGGACGACGCGCCGCTTCCGCCGCCTTCAGTCTGCGACCAGAGCGCGGCGCCGCTGAACCTGAGCGCGTCCACGTGCCACCTGTGTCCGGTGTGCGGGGAGAGCTTCACCAGCAGAGGCAGCCAGGAGCGGCACATCCGCCTGCTGCACTCCTCGCAGGTCTACTCCTGCAAATACTGCCCCGCCGTCTTCTACAGCTCCCCGGGACTCACCAGACACATCAACAAGTGCCACCCGTCCGAGAACCGGCAGGTGATCCTGCTGCAGATGCCGCTGCGCCCCGCGTGCTGATCTGATCTGATCTGATCTGATCCGGACTCTGTCCCACTTTGAGGATTCAGAGTTACACTGCAACACATTCCTGCTAGTTTCACTGTGACTGACTTCAGTGTTGATGAGTGAGTTATTCACAAACATTTCAACTATTTTTTTTACTCCCCACGTCAAATGAAAGGTCACTGGGACCTGGTTTCTGGCAATCTTTGGGTTAACTCTGGATGTCCCGAATTTCTGAATGAAAGTCCAATTTTTGGAGCCGTAATGAATTTTTAACCACACCCATGACCCTTGCTGGACAAAAACTTTAACTAACAGATATCACCATGAAAGTTACCAAGTTTATTACTCACATTAAGACAAATACTTTTTGTATTACAAGTTTTGTCAAATGTTTAAATGTAATTGAGGCAATATCTAATGAAATATGTGCTAATTTCCAGAACTGAGAAAGCAGAATCCAAAATTCTTGTTTTATTTTGTTGACATTAGAGTGGGATTTTGGATATCTCTATAGAGCCCCATGTTTAGTCAAAACCCAGCCTGAAACTTTGTCCAGGGTCATGGAAGTGGTAGCTACAAATTGAAGGATCATCCGATGGTTAAAGAATCTGAACATCCTGAAGTTTAACTCATTTCTCAGCCGGAGTGTTTCTCCGTGTTCCTGGGATGTTCATCCTATGAGGAAATAATAATGAAAAGAAGCACAAAATCAAAGGGAGAAAGAAAAAAAAAACTACAGGTAATTTTTTTTTGCAGTGTAACTTAACGATGTAACGACTCACATGCACCCATTACCGGTCAGAGGGCAGCCACCTGCAGCAGGCAGCAGGGAATCAAGCAGTGCCTTGCTCAAGAACACTTCAGCAGCTTCTGGGTGTGTGTGTGTGTGTGTGTGTGTGTGTGTACATGTATGTGAGTGTGCGTGTGTGTGTTTGAACCTATAATCCACCCTCAACCCCCCCTTTTAAAGGATCTCTGACATCATGTTTGAAAAAAAAAAAGCGTTTAGACTGTTGATTTATTTTTCTAGCATCTCTGCACAAGTGCTATTAGCTTCTAGACCTAAGAGAGGGGGCGACCTGTAGCCGGGACACACCTGAGTTCACCTGAGTTCAGGTGAGCAGACCTTATCTCGTCACTGATTAGCTTTAACCTATAGCTTGTGGATCCGTGGATCAGTAGCTGTCGCCTGAAAATAAAACAAAAACAGAGAGTGAAACCTTAGCGTAGCCGGTAAATGCCTTTTTGGATTAGAAACTCCTGCTGTAAAACTGCCTTAAACTCAACTGATCTGATTGTTGTTTGTTTCTTGTTTTTTATTGATCACTTATTATTGATCGTTGGCTGGGTACGAGACGAAGCCTTCTTCTGTATTACCACTATACAGTATATCTGACTCGTTTTGTTTTCTCCTTCTATTTATTTATGTATTTATTAAATTATTTGTGTAAATTATTATCGCTCTGTGTTGTCGAGCCTGTGATCCGTCTGCTGTGTTTTTGTTTTTTGTTTTCCACAATGTAGCCAAATTGTTATTTTTATGTTCTTTAACTTATTATATGGAAACAGTGTGAGGACGGTGTGTTCAAGTGACATTAAAGCAATCAATGCGTGTTTTGTTTTTTTCAAATCAGCCGCTCTTGAATAATAACTGAATGCAATCATGATTTCTTTTATTTATTTATTTATATTTAATTTATTTTAATTTAATTTTTTCTCTCCTTGTTGTCTTTTTTTTTTCTTCTCCTTGTTACCGTTAGCTCTTATATACTGCTTTGGATGTTTCTGCAGTATTTTTGCTAAATGTCCCAAAAAAATAAAAACCAAACTGAGAAACAAGTTTGTTTTTTTGTCTTTGTGTCTGATTTAAGAAAAAAAACCTCATACCCAGTGATGGTTAAACACTCAGTGATGAATCTGTGGAAGGAAATCTGACCTGGAGAGCCACCAGGGCCGTAACTTCACATTTATAAACACTGGGGGCCAACCCCCCCCCCCCCCCCCCCCCCAACCACAATGTGATTTTTAAAGCTTTATTCTGAAAGTCTACATTTACTCAAGTATAGATTTGATGTGTTGGTGCTTCAGAGTTCCTTTATTCTCCTTGTTTGTTCAGTAAAGCAAAGAATCTGAATATTTCCTTCAACGTCGCTGTCTTTGATCCTCAGGTCCGTAAAGTCCCAGAACCTGCGGCGTCCTGAACGCAGCAGCAGCAGAGTGTGAAGGTATTTACACTAACGACTCTACGACCGCAGATGTTTCTGATATAAAACTGAACCAGCAGCTCACATCTGTCTCCTCAACATTTGACGTCATGTCACCAAACAGTTGTGACTAATGAAGACACAATAAAACATGCTTACAATTAAAAATAGAAGCCGATGATGTGTTTTTATATCATGAAAAAGCCCAAACCAGAAAACTTCACTTTCACTTTCACCGTCATCAGAGTGTCACTATGCAGAGACGGTATGAGGATCAGAGGACTTGTTCTGTAACTGCTACACAATGTGTGTGTGTAACTGTATAACAGAGGTCAGAGGTCAGCTGCAGGTCAACACACACAAAACATTTCTGCATCTGAAAGACATTCCTGAAGGTCCACTCCTCCTTCTCCTCCTCCTCCCCCTCCTGCAAAGAAAATTAAAACAATTCTTTGAATCAATACACAATATAAATGTGATAAAGGACTATTTTGTGGATATTATTTAAAAAATCCAAAACATCGAATTTTAATGGGCAATTTTGTCTTTTACACAGTGATACAGTTTACAAAGAGAATGAGTTTTAATAATGAGTACAATATTAGTTGTAATATTACATGGCTAACATTAGGGATATTTAAACATTTTGTCCCATTGTCATAATCCCTATAGTCTTACAGTAGGAGTAGGTTCATTGGCTTTAATTGTCGGTGCAAGCTGTTTTGAGATTGGCGGAGCAGAGCCGCGAGCTCTGCATGTTTATAACTCGTAGAAATACCATGAGCCTCCGTTGCGTCACGTCTGTGATGCTAACAAAACCTACAACTGGCTTTAGGAGAACAAACAACAGTTTATTGTTCACCAGCAAACTTCATGTTCCGTGAATTATAAACATTTATTTTTCCACATCTAAAGTTTTCTAAACATTAAACATATTTAATTCCATCACAAAAATCAATAAATCAGTTGATTCACACTAAAAACTTATTTATGAGCTAATTAAATCTGCATCACATGATTATTAAATGCACCAATTAATAATTCCATTTAATCATTTTGTGCTGAATAAATTAAATGTTTTAATGGATTCACAATAAGGATAGATGAAGTTTTTTTTTTTGAGAAAAAGCTTTTGAATTATTAAATGGCTTTTTACATTTATTTATTCCATTTACCATCGTCTCACATCTCAGTGTTTATTAGTCTGAAGCTGCAGCGTTGGGTTGGACTTGTCCCTGTTTGTCAATAGTTTTCCAAAACTGAATAATTCAAATGCAACTTTTTTTCAAATTAAAACATTCATAAATTAGTTAAAAATGAATCACATGAAACTCATCAGCAGATGTTGAAATTAACTATTTTGTTTTTTAATTTTCCGTCCATCACAGTTGAACTTTATTGTCCAGATGAAGATGAAATGAACTCTTCACTTCCCTGTCAATCACATTCATACACATTTAATTTTTATATTGATTATTTCCCAACTGGACTGAAACCTTTTTGTCTCATCATATCACCACCCCACCTCTCTCTCTCTCTCCCTCTCCCCATCACAAACACACATTCACACTGGCACTTTCTCCCCTCTGTAGCTTTTACCACACACACACACACACACACACAAAGGCAGCCCATCAGTCTGTGTCTCTCTCCTCTGTGTGGCTCTGACAGGTGTAGGCCAGCTGGGGAGCAGACTGCAGATAAGAGCTGCAGATAACACACACACTCACACACACTTTCACTCTAAGAAACAAATAAAGCGGACGTGGTGAGAGGAGGAAGCAGCAGCAGCAGCAGCAGCAGCAGCAGCAGCAGCAGCTGTCAGATCTGTAGAAGTTTAACCTGAACATGTTTCTGAGTCTTGAACACATCAATAGTTTGATTCTTCGTTAAGTCGAACTGAAACATCAGAACAGACACGTCACATGAATCCTCACACAGTCCCACTCATTAACTAAAAGACGATGAAACCTTTATCATTCGTTTTTTTTTTTTTTAAAGGGATAGTTCAACATTTTGGCAAATTGGCCCATTGCCATAACCCCTATAGTCATAGCAGTAGGATCGTTACCTTTAATTGTCAGTATAAGCTATTTTTAGTACGGCAGAGCAGAGCCGTGAGCTGCTCAGAGCTACGCTATGGAGGCTAAGGGAATTTCTTGGTTTCCCTCATTAAACTCATCAAATACAAAATCTCAAAGCTACAAAGCGCTTTTGTAGACAAGTTGTGACCTGCACAACCACCACACTATGAGATAATAACGGAACGATACGAAACGGAGCCGTTTTCAAGGTAAATTCATGCAAAACCGCTGATGCGCGTTGCCTTCAGGGACAGTTTTTCAGGAAGCAGTCTCCGTATTTACCCTGTATTTACCTCGAAAACTGGTCCATTTCCTATCGTTCTGTTATTATCTCATAGCGTGGTGGTTGTGCAGCTCACAACTTGTCTACAAAAGCGCTGTGGAGTTTTGGGATTTTGTATTTGATGAGTTTAATGAGGGAAACCAAGAAATTCCCTTAGCCTCCGTAGCGTAGCTCTGAGCAGCGTGCAGCTCTGCTCCGCCGTTCTAAAAATAGCTTACACCTACAATTAAAGGTAACAAACCTACTGCTATGACTATAGCGATTATGGCAATGGGCCAATTTGCCAAAATGTTGAACTATCCCTTTAACATTCTTGGATCGAAAACACATTATATTTATTGATTGATCATCTGCACATCAAATTACATCAGACTTTATTGCCCCCAGAGGGAAATTTGCCTCGGACAGTCAACGCCTCCGGCAGCTGCATATCATAAAAACACAAGACAGACATAACAGTACATTTAAATAACATCAAAAACATTTCTCCATTCACTCCTGAGTGGGAACAGTTCACAGACCACAGCACCTTGTTGCCTTGACTGCAACCAAGAACGAAAAGAAGTCTTGGGGACTCCTAAAAAACCACTAGATAAAAGCTCTCCAAAAGAATAAAACCTATTATTTGTTTAAGAGGTAGAAGGATGTTGGGAGGAAAGAGAGCTTGTAGCGGTGAGGAAACTCGTCAGCGCTTTCTTAATACAGATGGAAATAAACGATAATTCATTCAGTTACAAGGTTTATTGTTGTTTAAATGACACATTTCTCAAAGAATCAGGAGAAAATTACACTTAATCACTGAGTTACTGGGCAGAAAAGGCCATATTACTCTATACTGTGCAATAGAAATTGGAGCATTTCACCCCTAGAGTTTGAGACAGTGCAAGTAAATTTTTCATCTACTTCAGTAAATCATTAAATCTGAATTGCGCTCTACCGTCGTATCGTCGATGACGTCATCGCAGCAGCCTCAGAGACAGCGGAGCAGGAGAACTTGTTAAAAAAAAACGGTGCTACGTCCATGATTTGGACTCAGCGTCAGCCGGTAAGTTGACGAAAGTGTAAGTAAAGTCCACGACTTTATGAACCTCGTAGCTAGAGAGATGACGTACTGTATCCATCTCACATCTCGTTCACCATGAAACACACTCTTCTTGCGTGCGTGAGTCTTGGATTTTTGGTAGAAAGAGATAATTTGCGGGATGTGTGGAGAGACAATCACAGCAAGCAACGGTAACATGAGCAATTTATTTGACCATTTATGGCTTTGTTATTTGTGTAATTTACTATTTGAACCACAATGCACTGGTTTTAATTTTGAGTTTTGAGATCTTTCTGCACAATAAATGCTCTAGAAATTACATTATTGCTTTTTTTTAACCTTTGCTAAGGGACTACAAAACCCATTCAGAAACACGTCCGTTATAATTTTTACACTTAAATTTATACCACGATATATATATATATATATATATATATCCGTTATAATTTTTACACTTAAATTTATACCACGATATATATATATACTGTTACCGTGAAGGGATTAAATTTATACCGTGATATGAATTTTAGGTCTTACTGCCCAGCCCTAAATTCGGGGTTACTGAGTTCTTAAGTTAGTCTGGAGCCCTGTAAATGTAAATTAGCTTTTCTGGATGAATAAAATAAGATATTTAATGTTTTTTTTAAGGATCCTCGTGTCCACCGCTGTTGGACGAATGTTTCCCGTCAACTGTGCTTTATGTTCCTGTGTCGTCACATCGCCGCCATGACGCAGAGGAGAGGGAAACCAGACCTTGTGTTGGTCCATGTGAAGCTGCAGCAGGTTGGTTCCTTTAAGCAGTTCTGGTTCTGGTTCTGGTTCTGGTTCTGGTTCTGGTTCTGGTTCTGGTTCTGATGACTCTCACTGTCATTGTGTTTGTTTCCTGCTGCTATTGTTGTTTCTTCTTCACGTCACACGACTTGTTATCGGACATGAAAGCGACACGACGTGATTGAATTTGTCCGGTTTAACCAGACGTCCACTGCTCGCTAATGCTGTTAGGAAGGCACAGGGAGTAATGTTACACCCTGTGTGTGTTTGTGTTTATCTGCAGACTGCGCACAGACACACAACATAGTTTCTGTCCTAGATGAAAACGTGTTGTTGTTGTTGCTCATGACTACAAATCCCATCAGCCCGGTCACTTCCGTCCTTCCATCCATTCACTATTCAACCCTTCTAACAATCCATCCATCAGTTTATCCGTTCAGTCCATCCACTGTTTGGTTTGTACAACTGTTGGTCCATCCATCAATTCATTAAAGCCTTGGGCCATCGGTGATCAATACATCCATCAGCGTTTCATCAATCATCAGTCCATCAATCCATTAATGCATCTATCCATCACTTAGTCCGTCTATCATCACTTCATCTTTGCATCCATCATCCATCTGTCCATCCATCAAATCATCAGTTCATCCATCCAACCAATAAACATCCATCAATCAACCAATTAAATAGCCAATCAATCAATCTCATCCATCAACCCGTGACCACCCATCTCTTTATTCCTATCTCTATTAATGCCCATTCCCTTACCCAGCATGCAGTCACTCTCATATTCACCCAAACAATCATCAATTCGTTCATCACCCATCCATATGTCTGTCCAATATTAATAAATTCATTTATCTTGTCCACTGAAGACATACAAAGACGTCTGTCCAACACCTGTGGAGGAAATGTGTTTTATTCATCTTCCAGGTGTTTAATTGATTGATAATCGATAAAAAAAAAAAAGATAATACAGATATTTTTGACTGAACAAACATCAAACTTCTTCTTCTCTGAGGTTCTTCTTTGTTTGATGGTGTGAAGTGGAGTTACGTCAACCGCAGACTTTCCTCTCACCTCTTGCATCACCTTGTATCTTTCCACCTCCTCCTCTGCCCTGTCTTCCATTACTCCCTCCCTCCCTTCCTCCCCCTCTCAGCTGCCGCCTCCCTGCACGCATCTCCTCTTATCTCCAACACACTCCAACAAAAGAGCAAACAAAAAAAACAAAAAAAAAACACACACACACAAGAAGAAATAAAAAGCAGCAGCTTTCAGAGTAAACACGGCGGCGCTGCCTCGCTGCGTAGGCCGAGCTAAGTCAAACAAAAACCTCGGGGGCATTTTTTCCGAGCCGGCAGGTGTTGGTGTCAGAGGCAGGAGAGCGTGGAGTCGAGAGTCAACAAGTGGAGAGAGACAAACAGTGAGACGCTGACCGACACACTCGGAGCACAGGGACACACTGTTTCTAAGTGAAGATTAAACCTGGAGAGTGTTTCTTCAATAAATCAGAGTCACTCCATCTTCACCGTCGTCCTGGAGTCTCCACACAGAGCCGCAGAGTGGACGGCACGTTTTCACACTCATTCATTTAATTGAACCTCGTGGAGGCTGCACATGGACTCAGCTGGACAGAGACGTTAGATCATTGAAGACAAAGGCTACACAGAAATACCCAGTGGAAGAGATGAGGACCAATGAGATGCTTCAGACCGGATGGAACAGTAGAAACAAAGAAAACAAAACTTTATGAAATACTTCAACACAATGTCACCTAAACGAAATCGAAACGGCGCCACCTGGTGGAATCTCGTCAGAGTTCTGTCCTTGTCCCAGTTTACATGCAACAGGGAAAATCGAATAACTGACGGTGTCTGACAGACTCCTTTCTGTCACCGGGGAAAAAATGGAAATAAATAACTTAGAGTTCTCAACTTCAGTTCCTGACCGGACATACCGGTCTCAGGCTGAAAATAGGCTCTAGCCTCTACGAATGACTTGGGTCATTGTCAGTGCAAGCTGCTTTTAGATCGGCGGGGCAGAGATGTGAGCTGCACAGTACTTTCGCATTTCCCTCAACTAAATACTGTACACAATCCAACAACTCCAAAACGCTCTCGTGTATGTCGATCAATGTAAGAAATCCAACCGTGTATCTGAACAGACTGTGCTGTGTTTGGACCCCTGACGTCATCTCCAAGGTCACGGCGTGCTGATGGCAGCTGATGGGTTTTACAGAGCAGGATACAGCTGGCTGTGGCTGTGATACCCATCTCCCCTCTGATTAGCAGGGCTCAAGTAAAAACCTTAATCGCCTTGTTGACTTGAAAGGCTCTCAAAGTGGGAAAGCTAATTAACTCTACCCAGCAGCAACACAGGCCTAGAACATGACTAACCTCTGGGGCTTTCTTTTCTATTATTATTATTTGTATCATCCTTAGTATTTGTAAAACAAAAAGCACTCTATTTGGTTTGTAGAGTATAAGATTGAATAATTAATACACATTTAAGAGTGTGAAATATTATTGGAAAAGTTCAGGAGAACAACGTCTCCCACAACCAAAAAACACAAATGAGCAGCAGCTGCAGTTTAATGAGCAGGATGGAAATCTGATGAATGATAAACAATAATACAATAACAGAATCAGACTCAGACAGATCAATATTGATTAGAGATGAAATATTGTGACCACTGCCTCAGTCACAGTGATGCATTCATGGCCCTTTTCCATTACACAGTTACAGCTCGACTCGTATAAGGTACGATCCTCTCTTTTGGTCTGCACCTTGATTACCAATCAAAACAAATGTAGGCAAGCCAAGCTTGATTAGCAGGCTGGTGGATCCAGTAAGCAAAAGAAAAAAGCACCAGCGCTGGTGGAACAGACTTGTAAACACTATGTACACTCTAACTACTGTAATACAATATGAAACAACTATTTACACTTGCAAAAGCCTTTAATGTTGAATTATGATGTCCTTTGTTGTAGATCTAAGATGCTTTAGATCGATTCAAATCAGATTTCTTCTCAAATTAAGTGTACTGTAGCAATGACATCGGAGCGGAGGCGTCATCCAGCGTGTTTATTGTGTTAAGTCATATATAAATGAATGATTTTTTTTTAATTTCATGTAGTGCCACCACTGTGGCCCATCCAGTATGAGATTACAAGTAAAGTAGAAATAGTTCTGAAGTGTTAAAGATGTGACACAAAACTATGGTTTAAAACCAACTGGAGATGCCGGCGTACGGTCCAGACAACCATCAACAAGTTTGACTTTTAGATTTGATTCTTCAGTTGGTTGGACGCAGTGGAGATGAAACCCAGACATCACAGCCAGCTCAGTGACCTCAGACTGAGACTAAACCTCCTTCAGCTCTTCAGTGAATCAGCTGAAGCTTTTTCAGCATTCTGTTTTTTTCCTTCTTTTTTTTTATCTGTGCAAACGTGAAACTATTTACTCAGTATTATCGGTTCTGGCTCAGTGTAGAAAGTCATTACAACAGGGTGTGTGTATCGGCAGGTTTGAGATGAGGTGTGTGTGTATTTGTCTGTTTGTGTGTGAGAGAGAGAGAGCAGCTTTCTGCGTCTGCTGTGGTTGAAAACACACGTCTGTTCTGTAATTCCAAAAAATCTGCAAAACATCAGTGTGTTCTGTTCTGTAAGCTTTTGTTCAGAGGGCTGAGGTGATGGGTGGGGCAGGGGGATGGTGTGTGTGTGTGTATGTGTGAGAGAGGAGGTGAAGGGGTGGTGGTGGGGAGGGGGGGGCAGCTGATTTGAGGGCCCTGGCAAACACAAAGGGGCCAGGACCTCCTCCACACATGCCCGACACAATGCCCCGGCCCTAATGCTTGTAAATCTATTCACACATCCAGAGGCCAAAGATAATAACAAGCTGTTCAGAATGAATTCCTAATGAGGACTCGGAAGCCCCTCTCCACTGGAAACCGGCTCCTGGTTCACTAGAAATCCTGCTCCACAGTCGACCATGAAACAAACGCGCCTGTCTAGCAGCGACGCACAGACGGACGGGATGTCAGATGAACCGGTGGCGCTGGAGAAACACGCTGGCCGATGACCAGAGATTTAAAATGTTTTTGATCCACAACCACAAAATATTTGGAATTTAAAATCCCACACGATCTGTCGATGCCGTGCACCCTGTTGACCGTCAATACTGTTGCATATGCAAGTGTCAGGGCTGCATCGCTCAGGATTAAATATTCATTTTAAATCTTGTATCAAACTAAAAAAAAAAACTGGAAACATCAAGGTGTTCCACTGTCAGTCCACAACTCGTCACATAGCAGTTCATTCTAGGATGCACGATTCACATTTCTTGTGAACAACTGAATGCAACAACATAGAGGTTCCTGTTGTGTCCACATGGCCCTGTTCCCCGTTTGGAGGTGGAGGTTGAAAAGAAGAGGCCCCAGAATCCAGCCCTGAGGGACTCCTCCTAATTTTTTCTTAAATATTTTCTTCTCATGAAGTGAATTCGAACAAGAAGTTAGAGCTGTGGATAGAAAAGGCCATCCACCAGACTGTGAAGTCTGCAACTACAGGACTGTAATGGTGGAAAACAACAGAGAAGATGATGATGATGTGTTGATGCTTTTTTGTGGCTTCGTGGTTTTTGCAGCTCAGAGTTTTATTTGTTCTGAGAATTAAAGAGGAAGTATTTCAACATGTGTGCTGTTTATATTTGGTGGTGGACTTTGAAAAGAAGAGGCCCCATGATCCAACCATGAGGGACTCCATTTGAGTCAGAAATCTGACCTGGAGACGGAAAAGTGAATTGGATGTAATGAATGCTTTATTGTCATTTTTACACAGTGAGGAATGACAGTTTATAAGTTTGAGCAGTAAAACAAGAAGAGCATCAGCGTCTGTGTCCTGACTGATCCAGTTTCACAGAGTTTAAAGAAGAAGATCAACATCTACAGCAAAGACAGTGAAGCTCCACTGAAACATGCACAGTGCACTGAGACCAGACACTGTGTGATCAGCACATTATACAGTTTTCACTTCTAATACAGAGTCTCTGTTCAGACTGAAGCTCATTCAAAGACAAACTAAGCATCAGTGGAGTCTGACAGAGTTTTCATAGTGGACTGGACCTTCATCTTCATCTTCCTCTTCAACACGCTGCACCTGTGAACAACAACACAACACAGTGGAGCTGAGTTTGACAGCAGAGACCAAACAGACTCCCAGATTCCCTCCCAGCTGAACCTGAAGGCACCACGGCTTCCTGTCTGATCTGCTCTTTACCTGAGTGGCTGCTGCACCTGAACGCCTCACTGCTGGGCTTCTCTCAGCTGCTCTCTGCTTCACTGGAAGTCTTTAGACTTTTGACTTTTGACCTTTATTGTCCCTTTAGGGAAATTCTTCACATGACCATTTCTTAACATTTCATTTGGCCATGTTTGTACTTGTACATGTACTTTTATATTATACAGTATATATTCCTGGACCTGCTCCATCTGTTGCTCCGTCTCCAGCTGTTGCTCCGTCTCCACCTGGTCCAGCTAATCCACTGAATGTGAATGAAGATGAAACAGAAACAACAGAAGATGAGAAAAGGTGTTAAAGTTCTTTAAAGTTGTGCATCAGCAACATGATGAAGGTCAGAGCAGAACAATCTGAAGCAGCTGTGGAGGAGACGAGAGCAGAGACCAGTTCTTCACTTCAGATCCAACAAAGTGGACCAATGAGAGAGAAATGAGCTTCATCACTGTAATAATCAGAATGACTGAGATGATTCAGTGTTTTGTTCTAACTCATAGTTTGATGGAAATACTCACTGGTGAAAACATTCAGATCAAACACAGAGAGTGGAAGTTTTCGTCCTGATGTGTCGTCCTGTCTGCAGCTGTACAGACCAGTGTCCTCACGTGAGATGTTCTTCAGAACCAGAGCACAGTTCTCAGTGGTTCTCACTCTGTCTGACTGAGTCTGACCCCGTACAACCAGGTCTACAGATGGGGAGGATACTGACTTACCAAAGCGGACGGACCAGTGTGTATCTCTACAATTACCCTGTCGATCTCTGATGTCTCCACAGGTCAGAGTGTCTTCAACTCCATCTCTGACATCAATCCACACCCGTCCATCTGAGGACAAGACGAGAGAGAAACAACAACAAATAACTGAAATGAGAAAGTCCAGCTCCATCACGTCCTCCACCACCTTCACCTGATAGGACACTTGTCTCTGTGCTGGGACACCACCTGTAGGACAGAACCGGAGCAGAACCGCCCTCTACTGAAGGACCGTCCACACACTGAGCTCCTCTCCTGAAGGACCGTCCACACACTGAGCTCCTACCACAGGTTTGACCAGAGCCCTATCTAACCAGTTCCTGAGCTCTCTGTTGGGCTGCTGTGTGGGTTTCTTAAACTTGAACTTGATTATGTGAAGACACAGAGCAGCGTAATGTCACATCGTCTCAAACCTTCTGTTCAGTCACTGATGGAGAGAAATGAGCTTCATCACTGTAATAATCAGAATGACTGAGATGATTCAGTGTTTTGTTCATACTCATAGTTTGATGGAAATACTCACTGATGGGGACAACAGACAGATCAAACACAGAGAGTGGAAGTTGTTGTCCTGATGTGTCATCCTGTGTGCACGTGTACAGACCAGTGTCCTCACGTGAGATGTTCTTCAGAACCAGAGCACAGTTCTCAGTGGTTCTCACTCTGTCTGACTGAGTCTGACCCCGTACAACCAGGTCTACAGATGAGGAGGATCCTGACTCACCGAAGGACCACTTTGTATCTCTACATTTACCCTGTCGATCTCTGATGTTTCCACAGGGCAGAGTGACTTTATCTCCACTTCTGCCAACAACCACCTCCACTCCATCTGAGGAGAAGACGAGAGAGAAACAACAACAAATAACTGAAATGAGAAAATCCAGCTCCATTCAGTGTTTTGTTCTAACTCATACTTTGATGGAAATACTCACTGGTCAAAACATACAGAAACATCGCAGAGAGTGGACGTGGTTGTCCCGATGTGTCGTCCTGTGTGCAGCCGTACAGTCTAGTGTCCTCATGTGAGACGTTCTTCAGAACCAGAGCACAGTTCTCTGTGAGTCTCACTCTGTCTGACTGAGTCTGACCCAGTACAACCAGCTCTTTAGATGAGGAGAATAGCATAATGGAAGTCCAGTTTTTATCGTTACATTTAACATGATGATCACTGATGTCTCCACAGGACAGGACGGCTTCATCTCCAGGTCTGACATAAACCACCTCCTCCGCCTTCACACCACCTGTAGGACAGAACCAGAGCAGAACCACCCTCTACTGAAGGACCGTCCACACACCGAGCTCCTACCACAGGTTTGTTATTAACTTAAAGGAATAGTTCACCAAAAGGTGAAATTCAGTCACTAGTAGTGACTCCCCCTCATGCTGATGAATACTGCAGAGTAGTTTTTTTGTTCCTCAAAGGTCATCTGGAGACGCAGGAGGCTGGTTGGTTCGTTGCTCAAAAAAAACTTTATATGAGAGTCAATAGGGCCCAAAAAACATCCCTAAAACTACACAAAAACCATTCAATATTCCTCCACACTGCTCGTCCACTGCAATCCAAGTGTCCTGAAGGGAGACAGTCCAGGCTTTGATCATGTTTATTCAGGATGTGATTTTAACATGGGGGTCTATGGAGACATGCTGTTTCTGACACCAGCCCCCAGAGGAAGACGAGGGGATTGCAGTTTTTGAACGCAGAAGTGAGCTTCACTTCTCAGACCGACAACTGCCCCCTTGGGGTGAGTCAATATTGACAGAATGTCATTTTTTGGTGAACTATTCCTTTATAACAAAAGACAAAAAAAGATTGACATTCATAAAACTTGATTTCATTGTAAGCGCTGTGCGGCACATTCATTCACTCAACCCCTCCTTCTCTCTCTCTCCCTCTGTCACACACACTGATCACATCCTGTCTTTTAAAGGAAGTTAGCTCATCAATGATCAATATTCCACGTATAAATCAGACGTGAACAGGTGAACAGACTGACTGTGGTTTCTCTCTCCCAATCTCATGTCAATTGAGATAATGAACATTAGTTATTGATCAGTGCAGCTGTCTGATGTGTCAACATGTGATGAGGTCATTAACAGAGAACAGGAAACTGTTTCCTCACCTGGAACCTGAAGCAGCAGCGTCACAATCAAAGACGTTTGAATCCACCTGAGTTCAGCCATGGTGCCTTCGTGTGTCCGTCTCTTCATCAGATTATGAACTGTCGCCTGACGGAGGAAAACACTCAATATATAATATCACCATGTGCCTTCGTGCACTTTGCTCCAGGTCATTTCTCTTCTCTTTGCTTTTCCATTCCCTGTCTCTCTACTGTCCAATCAATTTAAAGCTAAAAACCCCTCCCCGCCAAAAAAGTAAATAGCTGCACAAAAACACCATTTCACAACCACGTTTACATCCCAGTAAAAAGACCAAGCTGAGGAAAAGGAGTCGTCCATGTAGTTGTGCAACTGTTGTCGTCCCAGAATGAACTGTTGTGAATGTTTGTCATGTGAAGTAAAAGCAGCATTGGGTCAAACAGGCCGTCCACCAGACTGAGACACCTGCAGCTGAAGCTACAGGACAGTGATGGAGGAAAACAACCGAGGTGTGAATGATGTGTTGATGCTCTTTTGTGGCTTCGTGGTTTTTGCAGCTCAGAGTTTTATTTGTTCTGAGAATTAAAGAGGAAGTATTTCAACATGTGTGCTGTTTATATTTGGTGGTGGACTTTGAAAAGAAGAGGCCCCACAATCCAACCATGAGGGACTCCATTTGAGTCAGAAATCTGACCTGGAGACGGAAAAGTGAATTGGATGTAATGAATGCTTTATTGTCATTTTTACACAGTGAGGAATGACAGTTTATAAGTTTGAGCAGTAAAACAAGAAGAGCATCAGCATCTCTGTCCTGACTGATCCAGTTTCACAGAGTTTAAAGAAGAAGATCAACATCTACAGCAAAGACAGTGAAGCTCCACTGAAACATGCACAGTTCACTGAGACCAGAAACTGTGTGATCAGCACATTATACAGTTTTCACTTCTAATACAGAGTCTCTGTTCAGGCTGAAGCTCCGTCTCCACCTGGTCCAGCTGTTGCTCCGTCTCCACCTGGTCCAGCTGTTGCTCCGTCTCCCTTTGAATCCACTGAATGTGAATGAAGATGAAACAGAAACAACAGAAGATGAGAAAAGGTGTTAAAGTTCTTTAAAGTTGTGCATCAGCAACATGATGAAGGTCAGAGCAGAACAATCTGAAGCAGCTGTGGAGGAGACGAGAGCAGAGACCAGTTCTTCACTTCAGATCCAACAAAGTGGACCAATGAGAGAGAAATGTAATGATCAGAATAAGTGAAATGATTCAGTGTTTTGTTCTAACTCATAGTTTGATGGAAATACTCACTGTTGCCAACAGTCAGATCAAACACAGAGAGTGGAAGTTCTTGTCCTGATGTGTCGTCCTGTGTGCACGTGTACAGACCAGTGTCCTCACGTGAGATGTTCTTCAGAACCAGAGCACAGTTCTCAGTGGTTCTCACTCTGTCTGACTGAGTCTGACCCCGTACAACCAGGTCTACATATGAGAAGGATCCTGACTCACCGAAGAACCACCTTGTATCGCTACATTTACCCTGTCGATCTCTGATGTCTCCACAGGACAGAGTGGCTTCATCTCCATCTCTGACAACAACCACCTCCAGTCCATCTGAGGACAAGACGAGAGAGAAACAACAACAAATAACTGAAATGAGAAAGTCCAGCTCCATCACGTCCTCCACCACCTTCACCTGATAGGACACTTGTCTCTGTGCTGGGACACCACCTGTAGGACAGAACCAGAGCAGAACCGCCCTCTACTGAAGGACCGTCCACACACTGAGCTCCTACCACAGGTTTGACCAGAGCCCTATCTAACCAGTTCCTGAGCTCTCTGTTGGGCTGCTGTGTGGGTTTCTTAAACTTGAACTTGATTATGTGAAGACACAGAGCAGCGTAATGTCACATCGTCTCAAACCTTCTGTTCAGTTGCTGATGGAGAGAAATGAGCTTCATCACTGTAATAATCAGAATGACTGAGATGATTCAGTGTTTTGTTCTAGCCCATAGTTTGATGGAAATACTCACTGGTGACAACAGATAGAAGAATCAGAGACAATGAAGCTGGTTGTCGTCCTGATGTGTTGTTCTGTGTGCTGGTGTACATGCCAGCGTCCTCATGTGAGACGTTCTTCAGAACCAGAGCACAGTTCTCTGTGAGTCTCACTCTGTCTGACTGAGTCTGACCCTGTACAACCAGCTTCTTGGATGAGGAGACTAGCTTACCGAAAGTCCAGTTTGTGTCGTTACATTTAACCTGAGGATCACTGATGTTTCCACAGGGAAGAATGGCTTCATCTCCAAGTCTGACAAAAACCACCTCCTGTCGAGCGGCATTCTCCCTCGACTTCCACTGATAGGACACTTGTCTCTGTGCTGGGACACCACCTGTAGGACAGAACCAGAGCAGAACCACCCTCTACTGAAGGACCGTCCACACACTGAGCTCCTACCACAGGTTTGTTATTAACTTAAAGGAATAGTTCACCAAAAGGTGAAATTCAGTCACTAGTGACTCCCCCTCATGCAATCTGTGTCCTGAAGGGAGACAGTCCAGGTTTTGATCATGTTTATTCAGGATGTGATTTTAACATGGGGGTCTATGGAGACATGCTGTTTCTGACACCAGCCCCCAGAGGAAGACGAGGGGATTGCAGTTTTTGAACGCAGAAGTGAGCTTCACTTCTCAGACCGACAACTGCCCCCTTGGGGTGAGTCAATATTAACTGAATTTCATTTTTTGGTGAACTATTCCTTTAAAATAAAAAATAAAAAAAGATAGACATTTATAAAACTTGATTTCATTGTAAGCGCTCATTGCGGCACATTCATTCACTCAACCCCTCCTTCTCTCTGTCTCCCTCTGTCACACACACACACTGATCACAGCCTGTCTTTTAAATGAATTTAGCTCATCAATGATCAATATTCCACGTATAAATCAGACGTGAACAGGTGAACAGACTGACTGTAGTTTCTCTCTCCCAATCTCATGTCAATTGAGATAATGAACATTAGTTATTGATCAGTGCAGCTGTCTGATGTGTCAACATGTGATGAGGTCATTAACAGAGAACAGGAAACTGTTTCCTCACCTGGAACCTGAAGCAGCAGCGTCACAATCAAAGACGTTTGAATCCACCTGAGTTCAGCCATGGTGCGTTCGTGTGTCCGTCTCTTCATCAGATTATGAACTGTCGCCTGACGGAGGAAAACACTCAATATATATTATCACCATGTGCCTTCGTGCACTTTGCTCCAGGTCATTTCTCTTCTCTTTGCTTTTCCATACCCTGTCTCTCTACTGTCCAATCAATTTAAGGCTAAAAACCCCTCCCCGCCAAAAAAAGTAAATAGCTGCACAAAAACACCATTTCACAACCACGTTTACATCCCAGTAAAAAGACCAAGCTGAGGAAAAGGAGTCGTCCATGTAGTTGTGCAACTGTTGTCGTCCCAGAATGAACTGTTGTGAATGTTTGTCATGTGAAGTAAAAGCAGCATTGGGTCAAACAGGCCGTCCACCAGACTGAGACACCTGCAGCTGAAGCTACAGGACAGTGATGGTGGAAAACAACCGAGGTGTGAATGATGTGTTGATGCTCTTTTGTGGCTTCGTGGTTTTTGCAGCTCAGAGTTTTATTTGTTCTGAGAATTAAAGAGGAAGTATTTCAACATGTGTGCTGTTTATATTTGGTGGTGGACTTTGAAAAGAAGAGGCCCCACGATCCAGCCATGAGGGACTCCATTTGAGTCAGAAATCACACATTTTTAAAATTTTTTTTTTTTAACCTTTATTTAAACCAGGCGAGCAAGTTAAGAACAAATTTCTTATTTACAAGTGCAGCCTAGGGGGGTAAGGGGAGGGGAGAGAACCTGACCTGGAGACGGAAAAGTGAATTGGATGTAATGAATGCTTTATTGTCATTTTTACACAGTGAGGAATGACAGTTTATAAGTTTGAGCAGTAAAACAAGAAGAGCATCAGCATCTCTGTCCTGACTGATCCAGTTTCACAGAGTTTAAAGAAGAAGATCAACATCTACAGCAAAGACAGTGAAGCTCCACTAAAACATGCACAGTTCACTGAGACCAGAAACTGTGTGATCAGCACATTATACAGTTTTCACTTCTAATACAGAGTCTCTGTTCAGGCTGAAGCTCCGTCTCCACCTGGTCCAGCTGTTGCTCCGTCTCCACCTGGTCCAGCTGTTGCTCCGTCTCCCTTTGAATCCACTGAATGTGAATGAAGATGAAACAGAAACAACAGAAGATGAGAAAAGGTGTTAAAGTTCTTTAAAGTTGTGCATCAGCAACATGATGAAGGTCAGAGCAGAACAATCTGAAGCAGCTGTGGAGGAGACGAGAGCAGAGACCAGTTCTTCACTTCAGATCCAACAAAGTGGACCAATGAGAGAGAAATGTAATGATCAGAATAAGTGAAATGATTCAGTGTTTTGTTCTAACTCATAGTTTGATGGAAATACTCACTGTTGCCAACAGTCAGATCAAACACAGAGAGGAGAAGTTCTTGTCCTGATGTTTTCTTCTGTGTGCAGCTGTACAGACCAGTGTCCTCACGTGAGATGTTCTTCAGAACCAGAGCACAGTTCTCAGTGGTTCTCACTCTGTCTGACTGAGTCTGACCCCGTACAACCAGGTGTACAGATGAGGAGGTTACTGACTCACCGAAGGACCACTTTGTATCTCTACATTTACCCTGTCGATCTCTGATGTCTCCACAGGGCAGAGTGGCTTCATCTCCTTCTCTGACAACAACCACCTCCACTCCATCTGAGGACAAGACGAGAGAGAAACAACAACAAATAAGTGAAATGAGAAAGTCCAGCTCCATCACGTCCTCCACCACCTTCACCTGATAGGACACTTGTCTCTGTGCTGGGACACCACCTGTAGGACAGAACCAGAGCAGAACCGCCCTCTACTGAAGGACCGTCCACACACTGAGCTCCTACCACAGGTTTGACCAGAGCCCTATCTAACCAGTTCCTGAGCTCTCTGTTGGGCTGCTGTGTGGGTTCCTTAAACTTGAACTTGATTATGTGAAAACACAGAGCAGCGTAATGTCACATCGTCTCAAACCTTCTGTTCAGTTGCTGATGGAGAGAAATGAGCTTCATCACTGTAATAATCAGAAAGAATGTGATGATTCAGTGTTTGTTCTAACTCATAGTTTGATGGAAATACTCACTGGTGACAACAGATAGAAGAATCAGAGACAATGAAGCTGGTTGTCGTCCTGATGTGTTGTTCTGTGTGCTGGTGTACATGCCAGCGTCCTCATGTGAGACGTTCTTCAGAACCAGAGCACAGTTCTCTGTGAGTCTCACTCTGTCTGACTGAGTCTGACCCTGTACAACCAGCTTCTTGGATGAGGAGACCAGCTGACCGAAAGTCCAGTTTGTAGCGTTACATTTAACCTGAGGATCACTGATGTTTCCACAGGGAAGAATGGCTTCATCTCCAAGTCTGACATAAACCACCTCCTGTCGAGCGGCAGTCTCCCTCGACTTCCACTGATAGGACACTTGTCTCTGTGCTGGGACACCACCTGTAGGACAGAACCAGAGCAGAACCACCCTCTACTGAAGGACCGTCCACACACTGAGCTCCTACCACAGGTTTGTTATTAACTTAAAGGAATAGTTCACCAAAAGGTGAAATTCAGTCACTAGTGACCCCCCCTCATGCAATCTGTGTCCTGAAGGGAGACAGTCCAGGTTTTGATCATGTTTATTCAGGATGTGATTTTAACATGGGGGTCTATGGAGACATGCTGTTTCTGACACCAGCCCCCAGAGGAAGACGAGGGGATTGCAGTTTTTGAACGCAGAAGTGAGCTTCACTTCTCAGACCGACAACTGCCCCCTTGGTGTGAGTCAATATTAACTGAATTTCATTTTTTGGTGAACTATTCCTTTAAAATAATAGAAAAAAATGATTGACATTTATAAAACTTGATTTCATTTTAAGCACTGTGCAGCACATTCATTCACTCAACCCCTCCCCCTCTCTCTCTCTCCCTCTGTCACACACACACACACACTGATCACACCCTGTCTTTTAAATGAAGTTAGCTCATCAATGATCAATATTCCACGTATAAATCAGACGTGAACAGGTGAACAGACTGACTGTGGTTTCTCTCTCTCAATCTCATGTCAGTTCAGATTATCAGCATTAGTTATTGATCAGTGCAGCTGTCTGATGTGTCAACATGTGATGAGGTCATTAACAGAGAACAGGAAACTGTTTCCTCACCTGGAACCTGAAGCAGCAGCGTCACAATCAAAGACGTTTGAATCCACCTGAGTTCAGCCATGGTGCCTTCGTGTGTCCGTCTCTTCATCAGATTATGAACTGTCGCCTGACGGAGGAAAACACTCAATATATATCACCATGTGCCTTCATGCACTTTGCTCCAGGTCATTTCTCTTCTCTTTGCTTTTCCATTCCCTGTCTCTCTACTGTCCAATCAATTTAAAGCTAAAAACCCCTCCCCGCCAAAAAAGTTAATAGCTGCACAACACAACCACGTTTACATCCCAGTAAAAAGACCAAGGAAAAGGAGTCGTCCATGTAGTTGTGCAACTTTTGTCGTCCCAGAATGAACTGTTGTGAATGTTTGTCATGTGAAGTAAAAGCAGCATTGGGTCAAACAGGTCGTCCACCAGACTGAGACACCTGCAGCTGAAGCTACAGGACAGTGATGGTGGAAAACAACCGAGGTGTGAATAATGTGTTGATGCTCTTTTGTGGCTTTGTGGTTGCAGCTCACAGTTTTTTCTGAGAATTAAATGGGAAGTATTTCAACATGACTGTGTGCTGTTTGGGTTTTAAGTTTGAAAAGAAGAGGCCCCAGGATCCAGCCCTGAGGGACTCCGCCTTTTTTTTTAAAAAAAAAATTTAAAAAATATTTTCTTCTTACAAAGTGAATTTCAGCAATTGAATTTTAAAAAATACTTTATTGTCATCATGCCCCATAGTACAACGGAGAGCGAAGAGTGAGAGTTTATAAGTTTGTGAAGTAAAACAGCAAAGGGTTAGGGAAGCTCCACTGAAACATGAACAGTGCACTGAGACCAGACACTGTGTGATCAGCACATTATACAGTTTTCACTTCTAATACAGAGTCTCTGTTCAGGCTGAAGCTCATTCAGAGACAAACTAAGCATCAGTGGAGTCTGACAGAGTTTTCATAGTCGACTGGACCTTCATCTTCATCTTCCTCTTCAACACGCTGCACCTGTGAACAACAACACAACACAGTGGAGCTGAGTTTGACAGCAGAGACCAAACAGACTCCCAGATTCCCTCCCAGCTGAACCTGAAGGCACCACGGCTTCCTGTCTGATCTGCTCTTTACCTGAGTGGCTGCTGCACCTGAACGCCTCCCTGCTGGGCTTCTCTCAGCTGCTCTCTGCTTCACTGGAGAATGGAGCACAGAGTCTCAGGTCACCAGTAAACTCCCAGTGTGAGTGAGTGAGGCTGAACTGGTGTGGGAGTGGATGTTCTCACCTGCAGCTCTGATGAGGAGAACAGTGATCACAGTGAGGAGGAGGAGTTCAGCCACACGCATCAGCATTATGATGAAGGTCAGAGCAGAACCACCTGGAGCAGCTGTGGAGGAGACCAGAGCAGAGACCAGTTCTACACATCAACAACAACAAACTCAACCAATCAAAGAACATGAAGCTACACATGAGTTCAACATAAAACTGCAGTTTGTCAGATCAAGAACAGATCTTCATGTTTTCTCTGTTTCTCACCCGACGACCGAGGGCTGAAGGAGAACTGGTGTTTGATCTCAGAGGAGCCGACCGTCACTTCACATTTCAGGAACTCATTGAAGGAGTTTGATATGAAATGTGTTTGTAGAAAGCTGACAGTGGCTGAGCAGCCAGACTGTGATGACCTCAAGTCTTCGTGATCTCTACGTACAGGGTTACCTCCAAACAGCCACCTCACTTTGTCTCTACAGCCTCCATATGAAGACACAGAGCAGGTTAATATCACGTTTTCATCGACCTTCTCTTCAATCACTGTTGGAGACAAGAGAGAGAAATGAGCTTCATCACTGTAATAATCCGAATGACTGAGATGATTCAGTGTTTTGTTCTAACATGCAGTTTGATTGAAATACTCACTGGTGACAACAGACAGATCAACCACATGGCCTTGTTGTCCTGATGTGTCGTCCTGTGTGCAGCCGTACAGACCAGCGTCCTCATATGATACTTTCTTCAGAACCAGAGAACACTTCTCTGTGAGGCTCAGTCTGTCTGACTGAGTCTGACCCAGTACAACCAGGTCTACAGGTGACTCTACTGACTCAATGAAGGCCCAGTTTGTACCGTTACATTTACCCTGTCGATCTCTGATGTCTCCACAGGGCAGAGTGACTTCATCTCCTTCTCTGCCAACAACCAGCGTCACTCCATCTGAGGACAAGACGAGAGAGAAACAACGACAAATAACTAAAATGAGAAAGTCCAGCTCCATCACGTCCTCCACCACCTTCACCTGGTAGGACACTCGTCTCTGTGCTGGGACACCACCTGTAGGACAGAACCAGTGCGGGAGACCAGCGTTCGAATCCCACCTGGGGTCGTCTGTACCGAAACACAACACAGAGCCAGATTGACATCAGCTACAATGGTAACGAGTGTTAGTGTCGGAGCAAGAAGACCAGAGGCTGAAGAAATAATTCACAATCATTTTTATATTGTCCTAAAAAGACAGATGACGATGATGGTGGTGAAGTTGTGGTGCCGCCCGTCACTTCACATTTTGGGAAATTACGTGTCTGGTATGACTTGCACAGCACTTTCGTCAATAACGGTTGTTTTTAAATGTGCTTCAACTTAAACTTCAACTTGATTCTGTGAAGACTAAGGGTGAATTCCAATTCCCCTCTTAGCCGTAGCCCTTGGCCTGTGGGTAAGTTAATAAGCGATCATCTTTTTTCCCGGGATGACAACGAAGGTTCGTTTTGCGCATTCACATGAAGTGGTGGGGGTCTCCCAGTTCTGTGTTCATACGAGGGTTAGGGGGAAGTGATAGGGCTACAGTATCTGGCCCTTCAAAGGGAGATTTTTCAGCGGCACACTACAAACTGAGTTTCTCAGAATGCATCTTGCGGCAACCGGCAGCTATTTTATTTCTCTTTGTAGCGCTGTTATCACGTCGCTTTGTTAAGTTTTAATATTTTTTAATGCAAGAAAGTAACTGTTTAGATCCCCAATGTGTGGTTGGTTTATCCAAATGACGGCTGTAAATATGTTTGCTCCCATGTTTTTGGGAGAAGTGAAGCTCCACGGTGGAGCCTCAGATCAACGGCTCATCACAGAGACACCACCCGTCCAGAGAGCTTGTCATCCCACCAACCTCCGTCGTCATCCCGGGAAAAAAGACGATCGCTTATTAACTTACCCACAGGTTTTTAGAGGTTTACCAATTGCCAATAGTATACAAAAGATAAATAGTACACAATAAACACTACAGACTAAAGTGCAAGTGCAACGGGCAGGTTACAACAGCCATAAACAGTCTGTATACATACAATCAATCATCTACTGTTTAGCAACTGAATGGGGATGAAAATATGAGTTGGAATTGGGCCAAACAGCAGTGAATGCCATATCATCTACAACGTGTTGAAGGTTTTTCCCCTGTCGTAGAGAAAGACAATCCCTACAATGAGCGACTGCAGTTTGTCATATCAGGAACAGATCTTCATGTTCTCTCTGTTTCTCACCTGACGACCGAGGTCTGAAGGAAAAGTGGTGTTTTCTCTCAGGGGAGTTGCCGTCCACTTCACATTTCAGGAAGTCATTGAAGGACTTTGATATGAAATGAGTTTTTGAAAAGCTGACAGTAGCTGAGCAGTGAGTCTGTGATGACTTGTGATCTTTACCAATAGGGTTACCTCCAAACAGCCACCTGACTTTACAGACGCTCAATGCAGATACAGAGCAGGTTAATATCATGTCATCACCAACCTTCTGTTCAGTCACTGATGGAGACAAGAGAGAGAAATGAGCTTCATCACTGTAATAATCAGAATGACAGTCATGAGATGATTCAGTGTAAATACTCACTGCTGGAAACAAACAGAATAACCGGAAGAAATTGTTTTTGTCCTGATGTGTCGACCCAATTGCAGAAGTACGCACCAGGGTCCTCATGTGATACTTTCTTCAGAACCAGAGAACAGTTCTCTGTGAGTCTCAGTCTGTCTGACTGAGTCTGGCCCAGTACAACCAGGTTTAGAGATGAGTACTGGTATATTCCTGTGTCAAAGATGGTCCAGTTTATACCGGCACAGTTACCATGATGATCTCTGATGTCTCCACAGGACAGAGTGGCTTCATCTCCAACTCTGACAACAACCCGCTCCACCTCCT
Source organism: Decapterus maruadsi (assembly GCA_030347415.2). Classification (NCBI taxonomy): domain Eukaryota; kingdom Metazoa; phylum Chordata; class Actinopteri; order Carangiformes; family Carangidae; genus Decapterus; species Decapterus maruadsi. The sequence goes on from CM064891.1 coordinate 24,935,806, forward strand.
GTCCAGTCACAGCTGAAGACGAGAGAGAACCAACAACAAATAAGTGAAAAGAGGAAGTCCAGCTCCATCACGTCCTCCACCACCTTCACCTGATAGGACACTTGTCTCTGTGCTGGGACACCACCTGTAGGACAGAACCAGAGCAGAACCGCCCTCTACTGAAGGACCGTCCACACACTGAGCTCCTACCACAGGTTTGGTATTAATGTAAAAAAAAACAAAAAAAAACTCAACCCCTCCTTCTCTCTCTCTCTCTCTCTCTCTCTCTCTCTCTCTGTCACACACTCTGACCACAGCCCGTCTTTTAAAGGAAGCGATGTCACCAATTCATAGACTCACAAACACAGTGAGTACAACTTTGTACAACTCTGTTGAAGGAGGTTAGCTCATCAATGATCAATAATCCACATTTGAAACCAGGTGAACTCAGAGCCGATCACTGTGATCGATCACTGAAGATGCAGGTTAACATCGACTGTGGTTTCTCTCTCTGTTCATGCAGACATGATCACATCAGTTCAGATTATCAGCATTAGTTATTGATCAGTGCAGCTGTCTGATGTGTCAACATGTGATGAGGTCATTAACAGAGAACAGGAAACTGTTTCCTCACCTGGAACCTGAAGCAGCAGCGTCACAATCAAAGACGTTTGAATCCACCTGAGTTCAGCCATGGTGCGTTCGTGTGTCCGTCTCTTCACCAGATTGTGAACTGTCGCCTGACGGAGGAAAACACTCAATATATAATATCATCTGTGGTTGAGAAAGAACGTCTGTTTATGGTCATGTGGGCGGAGCCACTGAACTCTTCATCTGTGGACTCATCAACGACCCAACGGGGTCAACGACAGAAACTTTACTGACTGACACTGAAGGCACCGGCCGCTCATTGATCCATAATTCTCTGATCAACAATATCAGAATCAGTCAGAATTAAGAATCAATTTTTCTTCCCAGTCTGCTCTTTTTTAGCATATTTCTATCAAAATGGTTATTTATCAGTTGGCTTTGTTACGTTTGTCCTCTTCTTCCATGTAGTTCTCAACAATGACAATGGCCCTGGCATTTTTTTTCATGTGCATATACATATAAGTAGCAGTGATCATTCAATGATGAGGAAATACATTGACCACCAAGATTATTCAGTCAAACCCAGGCTGCATAGCTCCTGCTTTACCCAGCGACCTATACAATACCCTTGAACCATCATATTATGTGTGGATTGATTTTTAAACAACTGTAATTTATAGCCCAGGTTTGTTGAGTTATTTTAGATATTATTTTTACACTCAGTTATCTCCTGTTCTCTCCTCTCATTTGTTTCCCCCCCCCCCACCCCCTAAAGAAGAGAGGAAGCTGAACGTGGGAAGATGTGCTGCTTTGCTGCAGCTCTTCCTGTCCTCACACGGTTTATCAGGACATAGATTAGATCTTTGCACATTTTGGTTTTATTTCCTCACAGCAGAGGAGCGAACAGTAACCACAATCAGAGACACAAACAGTTGACATGGCAACAGGAAGTCCACACACTAAAAGTCGCCGAAAAATTGTACACGTAGCTATGTATATATCGTTCTTAAAAGATGAAGGTGAAGAAGAGGAGTTGCACACGTCTAGTTGTACAACTGGTGTTGTACAACCTTGAACAAAACTCAGTGAAGAGTTTGTTTAAAGGGATAGTTCAACATTTTGCCATCTCTATAGTCTCTCTCAGCAGCTCACGGCTCTGCTCCGCAGTTCTAAAAATAGCTTGCACCGACAATTAAAAGTAACGAACCTACTGCTATGACTATAGGGGTTATGGCAATGGGCAAATTTGTTAAAATGTTGCACTGTCCCTTTAAGATACACGTTAGCTATTGCATAGCATCTGCTATGTCTAGATATATTAAATAGTGACACTAGACGACTAAATAACACAGACATTGACAATATATGCATGTGTTAAAAGTAATAGTAATCTATAGCCCTGTCTTGTTTAGTTATATTAGATATTAGTTTTACACTCAGTTATCTCCTGTTATCTCCCCTCATTACCCCCCCCCCCCCCCACCCTCCACCCCCCAACCCCCAAAAAAGAGAGAAAGTTGGGAGGATGTGTTGCTGTGCTGCAGCTCTTCCTGTCCTCATACGGTTAATCAGGACACACATCAGATCATAAAGCTGCACAGAAATGCAACGTCAAACTCGGGTCAGTCTTGTTGTGTCCATGCCAGGTTTCCATTGGTCAAAAAACCTGTGGAGTCCAGAGAATCTTCAAAAAAAGAAAAAACATGTTACGTTAAAATCATACAAAAAATAGTGGGTTATCTTTTTAAAAAAAATGTGAATAAAACATATCTAAACTAGAAAAAGCATTTCCAAGAATGGAAATGGTGTGAATGCTGAAAGCAGCTGAACGCTATTGCTGAAGCAATGCTGAATGAGCAAAAGCAATGCAAAAGCAATGCAGCAATATGACATGGCAGAGGCTGGAGTTGAACCCATGACCTTTTGATCTCCATCCATTTACTGTACCACTGCGCCACAGAGAGCACACTAATGTTAATGTGACACTGATCAATGTAATAACAAACACCTGTAACCAAGTGAAGGCAGAGTAGGGGAGGTACTGTAATGCGGTTATGTGTAGCACAAGTGTTCACTGTGTCTCTTAACGACCACCTGAAACCAATTGAAGGTGGCCGAGGGGAGCAGAATTTAACAATGCCAAACCAAGAATCAAACCAGGGACCTTTGAGTCAAGAGGCAGTCACCTTAACTACAGAGCCACAGCCAGAACTGGTGTAGGTGGTAAGTCCTTTACATGTCTCTACTGTGTTCAAAGTTCCAGTGCAAATTAATCTTAGTGCAATATGTGTCATTTGTGTGTGACACAAGTACTCCAAGTGTTTCTTAATGAACACACCTGAAACCAATTGAAGGTGGCGAAGGGGAGCAGAATTCAACCCAACATAACATCACCCGATTTGGATTTCAACCAGGGATCTTCGGATTGAAGAGCAGGTATCTTCACCCCTAGACTACGGCCAGAGGTGGTGATGGGAGAGGTTGTGACTCCCATGAATGTTTGATTTTTCAATAATGCTCGAAAAAAAAAGAGAAAAGACACAAGAGAAAATAAATGTGCCACAATAACTAAGTAGAGGACTTTTTATGACTTGACAATTTTTGGTGAAATCAAACAAATTATAATGCCCATTTCAGCGAATTATAGAGTTGAGCTCCTTGGGTGTAATGTGAAAAAAAATTGCATGGGGTTGAATGGCAGAGAGAGAGCACCCAGGCTGCATTTAAAAAATCTTTTAAATTATTCTATAAATCTATTTGCATTAGAGACAGTAGACAAGTGTGGCTACAAACTGTGTATAAAATCTTGAGTACAGAGTGTGATTTGTGGCTTTGGGGACAGTTTTAAAGGAGTCATCACCCGGAAATCGCAATTTCTCTTGTTAAAACATGCATACTGGTGTTTGACCTCAGTTGAAACTTGCCTGAAAAGCTGGAGTTTGAAAGCGGCGCCGTTTTTTCGCTTCGGCTCTTTCTCCGAACAGGAATAGCACACAATGGTGTGCCTTCCTAAAGCACGAGATCTTTGATTCTGCTCCGACGGTGACCTCACCGGCGGAGGCTACTTGCCTCTTTCACCACCCAACCCCGGCCCGTCCGCTACCTGAAATCGCCGAAGCGGTATCAGGGGTCTGTTTATGTTTTGGAGTCTGCATGCAGGCAAGCCCCCCCCGGCTCTGTCCTTCCTGCGGCGAATCAACGCGTGCCTCATACAATGCACATCCGGACCAGATCCGGACCAGTCAAAACCTCGCGCGTAATCTCGCGTGATAAAGTCGCGGTAGGAAAAAGGGTCAGAACAAGCTCAATGTTTGATTAAAATTATTTATTTTTTTATTAATAAGTTTTACGAATTGATCCAAAGCGATCCAAGGGGGGCTGGATACGTAAAAAACCAGGTGATGACTCCTTTAAAACAAAAGCTCCAGTCAGTTCTTTCCCTCTCTCTGCACTCTGCGATGATGTCACCCACTCTAAGCTCTGCTCATTAGACGCAATACACACCCATTGTAAAGGTGGATTTTGGCAGAAATCTTAATGATTTAAAATCTGCCACACAGCAACACTCCAAAATGGAGTCTGTGGGAGAAAGTATGCTGGAGCGTGAGACGTTCAAAGTAGTGCAAAGATTTTGAAAGTTTGAAGACTTTTCAATGCATTCCTATGGGAAAAAAATTGCAGAAAAGGTTTAATATTGTAAAAAGTACAAATAGTATGAAAGAGAAAAGTAATAGCATAAAAGTGTTGAAAAAGCTGCACATTTTGATATATGAATTGTTGAATTGCACAAAGTATGAAGGAGCAGTTAGATGCACAAAACTGGCGGAAGAAGTAAGAACTAGACTAGAAACAGCATTTCCTGCAGAAAATGCGTGTGGAAGCTGAAAGCCATTGCTGGATAAGTTGACGTAGACATGCAAGTAGCATGTCCAAGGGAGGATTTGAACCCATGACCTTGTCAGTGATAGTCTGAGACACTAACCACATGGCTACAGAGGTGCTGACTTGTACCCAGCTTTATACTATCAAGATTCAAAGACTGTCCAATGACAGCTGAATAGTTTGAATGAAAAGTCAAGATACTATGTGACATGACAGAGACTTTGCATTTAGTTAGATAGCAAGAAAGCTTGAAACAACATGACAGAGGCTGGTTTCGAACCCACAACCTCATAATCTCTAACCATTTACTCTACCACTCCGCCACAGAGAGCACACTGATCACGGGGGGCAGCGCAGGACAACAAATTATGCATAAGAATCATTTAAGCGCTTTACATTTTTCTGCTGTGTTCAAAGTTCCAGTGCAAATCAATAATAATAGTGCATTATCAAGTTTGCTCATGTGACCAGACCAAGTGATATTGGTTAAAGTTGAAAGAGTTGAGATTTTGAGGAACCACAGAGAGCAGTCACTGTGGAATGTTGTCATGGATTGTAATTGTGGCACCAGTAATCACTGTGTCTTTTAACGACCACCTGAAACCAATTAAAAGTGGGAGGTGGGAGCAGAATTCAACACAACATAACAACATCACCCATCCTGGAGTCGAACCAGGGATCTTTGTGTTGGAAAGCAGGTACATTAACCACTAGTCTACCACCAGAGATGGTAATGGAATGCCACAGAGAGCATACTGATGCTGATGTGACACTGATCAATGTGATAACAAACACCTGTAACCAAGCAAATGTAATCACTGTGTCTCTTAACGACCACCTGAAACCAAGGTGGTAACGGAGGGGAGCAGAATTCAAGACAACATAACAACAATACGCAATTGGGATTTGAACCAGGAATCTATGAGTTGCAAAGCAGGCACCTTAACCCCTACACTACAGACAGAATTGGTCAGACAGAGACAGGTGGTGAATTTCATGCACTACACAGAGGAGAGCAGAGTAGGATTTCAGCTGAATTGCAGAAAAAGTTAAATATTGTAAAAAGTATAAATAGTATGAAAGAGAAAAGTCATAGCATAAAAGTGTTCAAGAAGCTGCACATTTTGATATATGAATTGTTGAAACAGCACAAAGTATGAAGGAGTAGTTAGGTGCGCGGAAGACGTAAGAATAAGTATAAAGAAACAAAATGGCCGACCAGAAGAACAATACTGTGGAAGCTTTCAGCTTCCACACTAACTAGAAAAAGCATTTCCAAGAATGGAAATGGGTTGGAAGCTGAAAGCAGCTGAACACTATTGCTGAAGCAATGCTGAATGAGCTGAAGAAATTGTTGAAAGAAAGAGAGAAACAAAGAATGCAAGAAAGTCTGAAACAACATGACAGAGGCCAGTATCGAACCCACAACCTCATGATCTCCAACCATATAATCTACCACTGCACCACAGAGAACACAGCAATACTGCCCCTGTTGTCATTATTCAATGATAACTGAATGCAGAATAGTAGAACGAACAGTTACAAGTGCAAATTGAGGGCTTTTGTGCCAGGCCTGACTATTTTATGTGAATTTAAACAAAGTATAATGCCAAAATGCCACAGTTGCAAAGACTGTTGTCTGTTAATGAGCTGCCCTCTGTGTCACTCTGAAGTTAACGAGCCCAAAGCTGCACCTGTCGGAAACACAGTCAACACCAAGAAAGCTTCAAGTCCAGCAGAAGTCATGAATGACTTGTAATAAAATGAATATCAGGCTGAGAGCAGCAGTTTGAACATGAAACAAATTATCAGAAGTCAAAAGAGGATGACTGAGAAAATAAATCACTATTAATGTTGGTGAGGCAAGATTTGAACCAGTAACCTTCAGATCAAGAGTCCAGTGGTTGAACCACTGAGCCACCAACACTCTCCACACATAGTGAGCATAGAGAAGCAAGTGAGAAGGAGACATAGAGAGTGAGGGAGAGATAAGAGAGGGAGATAGAGGGAAGGAGGGAGGGAGAGAAGGAGAGGAGAGGAGAGTGTTTGTGCATGATTGACATGATGTACACGTCAGAGTTCAACTCAAAACTCAAACTCAAAAGTACTTTATTTTTCCGTTAGGAACTTAAAAAATCTTTTAAATTATTCTATAAATCTATTTGCATTAGAGACAGTAGACAAGTGTGGCTACAAACTGTGTATAAAATCTTGAGTACAGAGTGTGATTTGTGGCTTTGGGGACAGTTTTAAAGGAGTCATCACCCGGAAATCGCAATTTCTCTTGTTAAAACATGCATACTGGTGTTTGACCTCAGTTGAAACTTGCCTGAAAAGCTGGAGTTTGAAAGCGGCGCCGTTTTTTCGCTTCGGCTCTTTCTCCGAACAGGAATAGCACACAATGGTGTGCCTTCCTAAAGCACGAGATCTTTGATTCTGCTCCGACGGTGACTCAAACTCAAAAGTACTTTATTTTTCCGTTAGGAACTTCGTTGCGGGAGGACAAAAGTGCAAGTGCAAAAAATCACAGTCCACGCATCTTTACATGCAATACAGTAATAAAAACACATTCCTACATAAGTTCAATTAATTTACTAGAGACATCCTGTCAGTCTTTTTTATCATGTGTCTGTGTGAGGCTGTCTTAACGAGCCTCCTCCAACAGCTGGTGACATGCACTACACAAAGGAGAGCAGAGCAGAGCAGAGTGGGATTTCAGCTCAGTGCAGCCTCCGCAAAACAGCCTATAAACAGAGAACCGTACGTCTTATCAGAGTGTGGTTATGATTAATCAGCAAGGAGACCCTCCTGAGCTGGCTGTGTGACTTACATGTTTGTGAGACAAATACTTTTCTCACTGTGGCAGTTTAGAAAAGAGGGTCCTCTCTCCTTTTCTGAAAAAATCAGCTCCTAGTTTTGTATTGGAGTCAATGAGCCAGTGGAGCAGGTCTAGCTGCACAAAGAGGCTCATGCAGACAAATCTGTAAATCTGTCTGCTGTTTTGATCACATCATATCAGACACGACAAGTGTGGCTACAACCCTGGAAAAAATCAAGTGTCTGAGTGTAATTTCTGGCCATCTAGGACAATTTATCCAGAAAAAATCCAGACTGATTTTCGCTCCCTCTCACTCTGGTGATGATGTCACCCACTCTAAGCTCTGCTCGTTAGACGCAATACACAACCATTGTAAAGCTGCATTTTGGCAGAAATCTTAATGATTTAAAAACTGCCACACAGCTGAAACTGTTGAAGATATCAATAAGATGAGCTAGAGCTGAATAGTTAAAAGGTTTGTCTACAGTTTAAAAGAAAAATGGAGTCTGAGGGAGAAAGTATGCTGGAGCTTTAGACGTTCAAAGTAGTACAACGATTTTAAAAGTTTGAAGTCGTTTTCAATGCATTCCTATGGGGAAAAAAATTGCAGAAAAAGTTAAATATTGTAAAAAGTATAAATTGTATGAAAGAGAAAAGTCATAGCATAAAAGTGTTCAAGAAGCTGCACATTTTGATGTATGAATTGTTGAAATAGCACAAAGTATGAAGGAGTAGTTAGATGCCAAAGAAAGTGGAAAAATGGCCGAACAGAAGAACAATAGGTTGGAAGCTTTCAGCTTCCAACCTAAAAAGGCATTTCCAAGAATGGAAATGGTGTGGATGCTGAAAGCAATGCTGAATGAACTGAAGAAAAGAAATTGCTGAAACAATGCTGGATGAGCTGAAGACATTGTTGAAAGAAAGAGAAACAAAGAAAGTTTGAAACAACATGACAGAGGTTGGTATCGAACCCTTGACCTCAAGAACTCCAACCATTTACTCTACCACTCCGTCACAGAAAGCACACTGATACTAACCCTGTTTTCATCTATTCTAATGTGATAATATTTGGCAAACTGTGGTTGGCGTAATCAATGTGATAAAAAACACCTAAAACCAATTGAAAGTGGTGAAGGGGAGCAGAATTCAACACAACATAAGAACAATGCCCAATGTGGATTTGAACCCAGCACCTTTGCATTCATAGTCACTCAGCTAAACCACTGAGCTACAGTCAGAGGTGTTAAAGGGAGAGGTTGTGACTCTGATGAATGTTTGATTTTTCAGACTATTTTTTGGCGAAATCACATCATGTATAATGCCCATTTCAGTGAATTATAAAGTTGAACTCCCTGGGGGTGCTGTGAAAAAAATGCATGTGGGTGAATGGCAGAGTGAGAGCAGTGTTGATAACAAACACCTGTAACCAATTGAAGACAGAGGAGGGGAGGTTAATTCTGCCGGTCACAGGGGGCAGCGCAGGACAAGAAATGATGGATAAGAATCATTTAAGTGCTTTACATGTCTCTGCTGTGTTCAAAGTTCCAGTGCAAATCAATCTTAGTGAAGTGGTATAAACAAGAAACATGTAAGAGCATTATCAAGTTTGCTCATGTGACCAGACCAAGTGGTATTGGTTAAAGTTCAAAGAGTTGAGACTTTGAGTCACCACAGAGACTGTGGAATGTTGTCATGGATTGTAATGCGGTTATGTGTAGCACAAGTAATCACTGTGTCTCTTAACGACCACCTGAAACCAATTGAAGGTGGCAGAGGGGAGCAGAATTTAACACAATATAACAATACCAAGCCAAGATTTGAACCAGGGACCTTTAAGTCACAAGGCAGTCACCTTAACCACAGAGCCACAGCCAGAACTGGTGTGAGTGGAGGTTGTGACATTGATGGATGTTTGATTTTTCATTAATGCTCGAAAAAAAAGAGAAATGAGTAGAAATGAGTCACAACAACTAGGGCACAAGTTATCACTGTGTCTCTTAACGACCACCTGAAACCAATTGAAGGTGACGGAGGGGAGCAGAATTCAACACAACATAACAACAATACACAACTGCAATTCGAAGAGGACAGGTAAGGACAGGTGGTGAATTTCATGCACTACACAGAGCAGAGCAGAGCAGAGTAGGATTTCAGCTGAATTGCAGAAAAAGTTAAATATTGTAAAAAGTATAAATAGTATGAAAGAGAAAAGTCATAGCATAAAAGTATTCAAGAAGCTGCACATTTTGATATATGAATTGTTCAAAGGAAAAAAGGGGTCTCTCGCACACTGTCCAGTAACTTGCAAAAGACTTTAATAAAACAAACAACGTTTCGGTCCACAGGACCTTTCTCAAGCAGAGATTTTTTTGAAAAGAACATTTCAGGCAAATATATGGCCTACTATAGCTAGGACAGCCAATCACAGGCTGAGTCCTTGGGGGGTCGCAGGAGGACCTGCAGCTGTAGTCAACTAGTGGTGATTTCTTTGCAGCTCCACCCAGGGGTTGTCCCGACAGACTCAGTGAGAAGCTGAATTGTGAGCCTGTAAAGGTAATCTCACCTCGGGCAGACACAAAAGTGAGTGTGAGCTCACGTGTGTCTTTCTGTCAGGAACACCCACAAGTATATATCAACACAATAGCAGGCAAGTAACAAATAGGAGAAGCAAAACTACAATGTATATACTATACCGAGGGAAATATACATAGCCTTAAAGCAGATATCAGCGGCACGGCCGTTTCGGCTAATGCTGCGTTCAAGGCAGGCTTTTGAAACCGTACGTTACAGCTTCAAGTCACAACTACGACTTTGTAGCGTTCCAGGTAACCCGTAGCTCGTGTTTTTACCGTCCTGTTGCCTGTGAAAGTCACTATAACGGCCACTCGTAACTTCCAACCCGTGAACTCGTACCAGATCAAACTGGTATGACTTCACAGGAAGGAAAAACACAAAGTACAAGTTTCCTTGAACGCACCATAAGTTAGCAGCCCCCGCCCTCGTCAGGCATCTATTGGTCCTCGTGCTACGTGAAAACATTCACGCGCACCCCTTGGCTGCACACACAGCCCTTCATGCCGTTCTCTCTCCTCATTGGATAACACTTGTATCCCACAAGGAAAAAATTCTCCTCGGGTTACAGCAGAGCAGAGTGACGGAGAGACTCGTGTTACGGCTGAAACACTCCATGTAAGTGATTGCTGACGGAAAATAAGACTATTTAGGACTTATATTAACAAAAACATTCCACTGATATCTGCTTTAATTTTTAAAAAAACATACATATAACATGTAACAGTGCATGGAGAGGAGTAGAATAGTCATGGTAAGACCATGCCTGGCATAAGGTTAAAATACATATATTTTTATAGTTTTAAACACAAAACACATAACAGTGCATGGATGAAAGAAAGTAGTCATAGTAGGTCCATGCCTGGCATCCTAGTAGCAACATAGAGGTCAGGAGGGGGGTGGTCCAGCAGGGCTTCAATACCTGGTATCCTGGTATCCATGCATCAACTTCAAATAGGCTATATGCTGCACTGGCTGAAATCCAGGAAGTAGTGGTACTTCCTGGTTGGTACTTTCTGAATTTCAGAAATTTTCAGATTTTTTATTTTTTATTTTTTGTCAGACACACCTCGATTAATCAGTTTGCCAGTCGTGTAAGACAGGACATAAAGGAGCTGGCTGAAATTCAGGTAGTACCAACCAGGAAGTAGCACCACTTCCTGGATTTTCAGCCAGCGGCATATAGCCTATTGGCTACAGACCAGCGAGATGCAATGCTGATGTAACCTTGTGCTCCGCAAGTCTCTACGTCAAACGGCGTGGCTTCCGAAAGTTTTTCGCCTTTTTCTTTGCTCGCCATTTCAACTTTGAGCAACTGCCACGCCCACATACTTCATCCTATCAACTTCATCCTTGCTGGACATCACGATGGCTCTGTCCTGAACGTTTCGATGTATTGATATCCCACTTGACTCAAAGCGCCCCCTGGTGGTAACAGGAAGTCACTTGCGTTACAAAAACATTGACTCTGCCCACAAATTTAGTCCGATCATATTGAAATTGGCTGTGGACCACTGACATGCCATGGTGATCAAAATGTCAGATACACAGGTCTCTAGGTCAAAGGGCGTGGCTGATTTGGCTTCACAAAGTTTGCCGCCTTTTTGTTTGCTCGCCATTTCACCTTCGAACGGATGCTCCGCCCACGTGCTTCATCCTATCAACGTCATTCTTGCTGAAATATGACGGTGGCTCCGTCCTCAACGTTTTGATGTATAAACTTCCCATGTACCCCTAAGTGCCCCGTGGTGGTAACAGGACGAGTCCTGCTTGGCGCCTTTATTTTTCCTCGCCATTTCGCCTTCCAGATCCTGCTACGCCCACATACTTCATCCTATCAACGTCTATTGTGCTGAACATGACGATGGCTCCGTCCTGAACATTTTGATGTATAAACTTCCCACGTACGCCCACCCGTGGTTGCAGAAAGTGACACTGCTTTACACATTCACTTACATGGGCAGATTCAATTAGAATTTACCAGGGGTGATGTCAGCCAGGCACTGAACAAACCTAATACAAATACTCCCCCCGGTGGTCATGACCTGGTTTACACTTACATTACACTTACAAGGCTCTACCGCCCACATACTTCATCCTATCAGCCTCAAACTTGCTGAAGATGATGATGGCTCCACCCTGAACGTTCTGATGTATGCCACGCCCACTTTACTCAATGCGCCCCCCGGTGGTAACAGGAAGTGAACTGTTTTACATTTACATTGTCCGAATTAGTTCAAACTTCAGGTATTTGATCCCGGTCAGCCCCTGAACACCCCTACCCGCATCTGGCTTCGTAGCGCCGCCTGGTGGACGAACCACACATTGCGTTTTTCCGCTCCCGCAGCGCTTTTTCACCCTTTTCGCTTCGCGCCACAGCCCCTGCTCGCCTCAGGCCCCCGCGGTCGCATGGGTCGAGCGAGGGCCGATCATCGCCGCTTGCGGCTTTAATGAGACTTTATAATTTTGTGCAGTGAACAAGATCAACATCTACAGCAAAGACAGTGAAGCTCCACTAAAACATGCACAGTGCACTGAGACCAGACACTGTGTGATCAGCACATTATACATTTTTCACTTCTAATACAGAGTCTCTGTTCAGACTGAAGCTCATTCAGAGACAAACTAAGCATCAGTGGAGTCTGACAGATTTTTCATAGTCGACTGGACCTTCATCTTCATCACGCTGCACCTGTGAACAACAACACAACACAGTGGAGCTGAGTTTGACAGCAGAGACCAAACAGACTCCCAGATTCCCTCCCAGCTGAACCTGAAGGCACCACGGCTTCCTGTCTGATCTGCTCTTTACCTGAGTGGCTGCTGCACCTGAACGCCTCCCTGCTGGGCTTCTCTCAGCTGCTCTCTGCTTCACTGGAGAATGGAGCACAGAGTCTCAGGTCACCAGTAAACTCCCAGTGTGAGTGAGTGAGGCTGAACTGGTGTGGGAGTGGATGTTCTCACCTGCAGCTCTGATGAGGAGAACAGTGATCACAGTGAGGAGGAGGAGTTCAGCCACATGCATCAGCAACATGATGAAGGTCAGAGCAGAACCACCTGGAGCAGCTGTGGAGGAGACCAGAGCAGAGACCAGTTCTTCACATCAACAACAACAAACTCAACCAATCAAAGAACATGAAGCTACACATGAGTTCAACATAAAACTGCAGTTTGTCAGATCAGGAACAGATCTTCATGTTCTCTCTGTTTCTCACCCGATGACCGAGGGCTGAAGGAGAACTGGTGTTTGATCTCAGAGGAGCCGACCGTCACTTCACATTTCAGGAAGTAATTGAAGGAGTTTGATATGAAATGTGTTTGTAGAAAGCTGACAGTGGCTGAACATCCAGACTGTGATGACTTCAAGTCTTCGTGATCTCTACCTATAGTGTTACCTCCAAACAGCCACCTCACTTTGTCTCTACACTCATTCCGTGCAGATACAGAGCAGTTTAATATCACGTTTTCACCAACCTTCTCTTCAATCACTGTTGGAGACAAGGGAGAGAAATGAGCTTCATCAATCTGTAATCTGTATCTGTAATAATCAGAATGACTGAGATGATTCAGTGTTTTGTTCTAACATGCAGTTTGATTGAAATACTCACTGGTGACAACAGACAGATCAACCATATGGCCTTGTTGTCCTGATGTGTCGTCCTGTGTGCAGCCGTACAGACCAACATCCTCACGTGAGATGTTCTTCAGAACCAGAGAACAGTTCTCTGTGAGTCTCAGTCTGTCTGACTGAGTCTGACCTTGTACAACCAGGTCTACAGGTGACTCTACTGACTCAATGAAGGCCCAGTTTGTACCGTTACATTTACCCTGTCGATCTCTGATATCTCCACAGGTCAGTGTGAATTCATCTCCATCTCTGGCACTATACAGCCTCACTCCATCTGAGGACAAGACGAGAGAGAGAAACAACAACAAATAACTGAAATGAGAAAGTCCAGCTCCATGACGTCCTCCACCACCTTCACCTGATAGGACACTTGTCTCTGTGCTGGGACACCACCTGTAGGACAGAACCAGTGCGGGAGACCAGCGTTCGAATCCCACCTGGGGTCGTCTGTACCGAAACACAACACAGAGCCAGATTGACATCAGCTACAATGGTAACGAGTGTTAGTGTCGGAGCAAGAAGACCAGAGGCTGAAGAAATAATTCACAATCATTTTTATATTGTCCTAAAAAGACGGATGACGATGATGGTAATGTTGTGGTGCCGCCCCTTTTTTCCCGGGATGACAACGAAGGTTCATTTTGCGCATTCACATGAAGTGGTGGGGGTCTCCCAGTTCTGTGTTCATACGAGGGTTAGGGGGAAGTGGTAGGGCTACAGTATCTGGCCCTTCAAAGGGAGATTTTTCAGGGGCACAATACAAACTGAGTTTCTCAGAATGCATCTTGCGGCAACCGGCAGCTATTTTATTAGGGCCCGAGCGGCAACTGCAAGTTGCCCAGCGAAAGCCCCATTGTAATTGCTATGTTTATTATTTTTCTTTCTTTCTTTCATTATTTTTCTCCCCAAATGATCGCATTTTTGAGGGCCTCAACATGCCCCAAAACGCGTGAATTTTGGCATGCGCATCAGGCCTCGCGAAAAATTTGATATTTTAAAGTCGTTGGAAATGGGCGTGGCCAAATGGCTGAATAGCGCCCCCTAGAAAATTTCAAAACATCAGCCCCGCCTGTGCGTTTCACCTAGAGGCTTGAAATTTGGTGGGCTTATAGAACATGGCAAGACACACAAAAAAGCCTCTTATTGTCATGGTGAAATCCAAACCGGAAGTCGGCCATTTTGATTTGAATTTTTGACCTTTTTGACCTATCTCCTCCTAGGAACTTCATACGATTGACTTCAAATTGGCTACAGAGCATCGAGATGTCATGCTGACAAGGGCGTCAGTTTACTTTGAAAAGTGGTGGGGACAGTTACCATGACCAATGCCCCCCCCCCCCCCCCGTCACGATGCCAAGGCTCCATCTAATGATGATAATAATCTGTTAATATAGTATAATAATAATCTGATTTGTGTTGCTACATACAAGCTCGGTGGGCGCGCACTTCATCCTGCGCAATAGCGCAGCCGGCACCGGTTTGGATGGAGCTGTGACAGTCGGCTGGTGCTTCTGTAACAATATAACCTGCCTATATAACTTCATGTGTTGATCCAACCATGCTCTTCTACAGCTGACACTGTGAAGAGCCTCCGTGGCTGCTCTAGCGCTGTAGATATGTTTTTTTTTTTTTTTTTCATATTTCATTATTGATGGGTAGGCTACTCTATTTCGCACACTGCTGATGAGCATTTTTCTTATTAGCCTAATTCTCCGCGGGACTGCGGCAATAAAGGAAGAAAGTAGCTGTGTTTAGAGAGACGTGACAGGTGTGTCACTATAAGCTGATCAGCTGTGGTCACTGAATTGTTAGACTACGAGGTCATTTCAATTTGCGCAACTGTGTTTTTTCGTTTTTTATTTTTTAAAAATAAAAAAATAAAAACTTAAAATAAAGGCCCCAGGCGTTTATTTGGGACCTGCGTGTACAGTATTAATAGTGTTCAACCTCCTTCCTTCTGGGGAAAGCGAGGCTTCCCTCCGTGGCGGCAGGCGGCGGAGGAACGATGTGTTTCTCGAGACTGTAAATACGGCCAGGGCGGACTCGTGCTCGGTCTCGCTGACCTCTGTGGTCCTGGCCCGCACAGGTAGCTAGGCTACGGATCCGAGACCCCCGTCATGTCGATCCTCCGCTCCTCTCCCTCACTTCAGCATCTGTGTCGGCTCACTCCACCATCCTTTTCTTTTTTTGATAATGCAACGTAGGCCAATAGCCTAAATACGCGTATGAATAATCAGAGAACAGTAGGTTGTTAACAGTACTTTTTAATAAGTCATTTACAAGGAGCAAGCCGAGCCAAGCTGACACTGTACAGACAGGTGCTGAAGTGCGGATGAGAGGAGTGGACAGACCGGGGAGGAGCAACCAGCTGAGAGGCGTCTCGTCAGTCCTCCGCCGTCTTTAATGTCTCCAGACACCCGCTCTAGTTGCATAGAATATATTTTGGCAACCAGAAAAATAATGTTGACCCGGAGATTATTTGGGATGGGCGTTTAATATGAAAAATATTTTGCTACACGGCGGCAATTTGGGACTCTGTGCTAATTTGAAGTTTTATGCGCATTGAGTGGGTCATTGAGCAAGCGCGAGAGAAAAGTGATGCGCCCGGTGATTTCCAACCGGCAAAAACAGAAATGAGACGAAAAACACAGAATATGTCCAGGAGATGTTGTCCCGTCGTCACGACGTGAACGAGGGAGGATCAGATGGCTCAGGCTTAGTAATGAGGAAACGGTCACTGTCAGCTGCACATCTGTCAGCAGCTGGAAGGGGCCCGCGGAACCGAAGCGCAGGCAGTCGGCGCAAATGTTAACCGGTCTGCCGTGGTCTTCGGTTCGGCGTCTGTTTTATTTTTCACGCGAGCGTCTGTCAAGCTGGATAGATCATATCGCACCAGACAGGAAGTGAGGCACAGAAAAGGCGAGCGAATCCGGTCAATTTTGAAAATAAAATAGTTAAATGATGATTAATGAAGTTGCTTGTCCGTCTATAAATACTATATAAATGTGCATCTGCACACGAGATACATGCACACAGAGGTAGAGACAGACCTGTGTGTGTGGAAAACTGAACAGGCTATAAACGAGTGGAGTTGATGTTTTACCGGCGGGGAGAGCATGCAGCAGAAGCAGCTCCCTGTGACAAGCAGCGCCTGAAGATGCGCGAAGCGCCCGCTTCGTCCGGGCTGTGAGAACTACTTTAATCAAAGCTACATTGTTGCGAGTCGGCTCCGACAGAAGCTCTGCGCCGTGCACACTGTTTCAGCTGCCTATTGTCATAGTTTATCAACGTGTTTTCATCATTCTTCATTAGGATAATGTTAGGCTGAGTTAATTTTTCGGTGGGGACAAAATTGCTCTTGACAAAAAGTGGTGGGGACATGTCCCCAGCGTCCCCAGCGTAAATGACGCATATGCATGCTGATCAAAAGTTGTGCTCTATAGGTCTCTAGGTCAAAGGGCGTGGCTTCTGCGGCCTTGAGAATTTTGGCGACTTTTCGTTTGCTCGCCATTTCACCTTCAAACACCTATAACTCACACAGACTTTATCCGATCAGCTTGAAACTTGCTGGAGATGATGCTGGCTCCGCCCTGAACGCGCCGATGTATTGTTTTCCTATGTCACCCATAGCGCCCCCCGGTGGTAACAGGAAGTGGCCAGGTTTTCAATTAACGTGTACTGATGGCACATAGTTGACCCCATCAACTTCATTCCACTTCTACAACATGCAGAACCAGTTGGTGAAGCTACACCATGAACGCTGTGAAGCTACGAGCAATGGCGTCCGCGTGGCGACGTGGCGACTGTTGCCCCTCGCCATGAAATTACGTTTGCCCTTTTGATGGCTTTAATTAACTCGTATCATCATGAAAATTGATACACAGGTCGAGTGTGGGATGGTCTTTGATCTGATAGAGCGGCGCCCGTGGGCGGGGCCAAATGCCTCTACAGCGCCCCCTTCAAATTTTCAAAAACCCCTCCCCATAGGGTTTTTTTTTAAGTTGGAACATGAAAATCGGTACACATGTGTAAGTTGTCAAGGCGAACAAAAAAGTCTCTTGCACCATTGGTCTATTCCAAACAGGAAGTCGGCCATTTTGATTTTACTCGCCATTTTGGTGTGATTTCCACACTTAGTACTTTTATCAACTTCTCCTTGGGATTTTGTCCAATTCACTTCAAATTGGCTACAGACCATCAAGATGCCATGCTGATCATTAGATGTGCAGCTCAGATCGCTACGTCAAGGGGCGTGGCCAACATGGCGCCGCCATTTCTGAACCATCGCCATGCATATTCAAGCAGCTCTCTCTCCTACATACTTCATCCAAACTGCTTCAAACTTTCTGTACATGATCAGAGCCCCTCCCTCAACGTCTCCATGTGCTCATAAGCAATCTCACTCATGTCGCCCCCTTGTGGAAACAGGAAATGCAGTGTTTTACATCAACAGTGTGCGATTTGCTCGAAACTTCACATGTTTGATCCCGGTCAGCCCCTGAACACCACTACCCACATCTGGCTTCATAGCACCACCTGGTGGACGAACAACACATTGCATTTTCCCGCTCCCGCAACGCTTTTTCGCCCTTTTCGCTTCGCACCACGGCCCCCGCGCGCCTCAGGCCCCCGCGGTCGCATGGGTCGAGCGAGGGCCCGTCATCGCCGCTTGCGGCTTTAATTTCTCTTTGTAGCGCTGTTATCACATCGCTTTGTTAAGTTTTAATATTTTTTAATGTAAGAAAGTAACTGTTTAGATCCCCAATGTGTGGTTGGTTTATCCAAATGACGACTGTCAATATGTTTGCTCCCATGTTTTTGGGAGAAGTGAAGCTCCACGGTGGAGCCTCAGATCAACGGCTCATCACAGAGACACCACCCGTCCAGAGAGCTTGTCATCCCACCAACCTCCGTCGTCATCCCGGGAAAAAAGACGATCGCTTATTAACTTACCCACAGGTTTTTAGAGGTTTACCAATTGCCAATAGTATACAAACGATAAATAGTACACAATAAACACTACAGACTAAAGTGCAAGTGCAACGGGCAGGTTACAACAGCCATAAACAGTCTGTATACATACAATCAATCATCTACTGTTTAGCAACTGAATGGGGATGAAAATATGAATTGGAATTGGGCCAAACAGCAGTGAATGCCATATCATCTACAACGTGTTGAAGTTTTTTCTCCTGTCGTAGAGAAAGACAATCCCTACAATGAGCGACTGCAGTTTGTCAGATCAGGAACAGATCTTCATGTTCTCTCTGTTTCTCACCTGACGACCGAGGGCTGAAGGAGAGCTGGTGTTTGCTCTCAGGGGAGCCGCCGTCCACTTCACATTTCAGGAAGTGATTGAAGGACTTTGATATGAAATTAGTTTTTGAAAAGCTGACAGTAGCTGAGCAGTGACTCTTTGATGACTTGTGATCTTTACCAATAGGGTTACCTCCAAACAGCCACCTGACTTTACAGCCTCCCAATACAGATACATAGCAGGTTAATATCATGTCATCACCAACCTTCTGTTCAGTCACTGATGGAGACAAGAGAGAGAAATGAGCTTCATCACTGTAATAATCAGAATGACTGAGATGATTCAGTGTAAATACTCACTGCTGTAAACAGACAGAAAAACCACAGAAAATTGTTTTTGTCCTGATGTGTCGACCCGATTGCAGAAGTACGCACCAGCGTCCTCATGTGATACTTTCTTCAGAACCAGAGAACAGTTCTCTGTGAGTCTCAGTCTGTCTGACTGAGTCTGACCCAGTACAACCGGGTTTAGAGATGAGTACTGGTATATTCCTGTGTCATGGATGGTCCAGTTTATACCGGCACAGTTACCCTGATGATCTCTGATGTTTCCACAGGACAGAGTGGCTTCATCTCCAACTCTGACAACCACCTCCTCTCCAGTCACAGCTGAAGACGAGAGAGAAAAACAACAAATAAGTGAAATGAGAAAGTCCAGCTCCATCACGTCCTCCACCACCTTCACCTGATAGGACACTTGTCTCTGTGCTGGGACACCACCTGTAGGACAGAACCAGAGCAGAACCGCCCTCTACTGAAGGACCGTCCACACACTGAGCTCCTACCACAGGTTTGGTATTCATGTAAAAAAAAGAAAAAACCTCAACCCCTCCTTCTCTCTCTCTCTCTCTCTCTGTCACACACTCTGACCACAGCTCGTCTTTTAAAGGAAGCGATGTCACCAATTCATAGACTCACAAACACAGTGAGTACAACTTTGTACAACTCTGTTGAAGGAGCAGGGCAGTTGCTAGGAATTCTGGGCCCCATGAAAGAATATCGGTGTGGGCCCCTCTACCGTATTCATTGCCACCTTCAATTTTCTTGTTTTTCAGTGTTCTTGATGGTGTCTGGTGTAATACACGAATTTGTTTCCTTTTTTATGATTAACAACTTAACAAGTCAGAGTATTATTATGTAAATTATGTATTATAAACAACAATGTTTTTGAAAACAAACAACAACAACAAATCTTTGAACATTAAACTTTTTTGTATTTAGGCTATTCAAATGTCCCACCATAACACATTTTACAAGACCACATTGAACACATCATGATAACGTAACTGACCTTCGTCAGATACTCATAATTACTGAGTGGAACTTGAATGCGTCATAATACAATTCAATGCAACCTCTGAGTGGGCGCATACCTATGGCGCGTACTGGAGCACTGTCAGTGCCAGTGACAGTGTGAAACAAACACACATACTGTAGTAGCCTCCAAATTAGTAACGTTTAGTTATAGCTACTCTAGGAACCGTCGCTCTACAATGAATTAATGAATGAATTGATTTTTTTTTTTTTTTAATGAACTGGCGACTTGTCCAGAGTGTGGCGTGGTCGGGTGACAGCGAGGCTCCAGCCTGCGCCCCGTCAATGGTAATGTTACAGACATTGAATGAACGAGTAGGCAAATTGATTAGTTTTACTAGTCTCACCATTCTTTGTAAAAAAGTTTTTTATATCCTGGGCCCCTGCTCTGCTGCTCCTACTCTTGGCCTCCTTCTCAACTCGTTTCTGGTGTCCAGACTTTTGCTTTTTGGGGGCCATCCTAACCCTGCTGAAGTTCGCTCGCTTTCTTTTTTTTTTTCCGAGGAGGAAGAACGAACCGCTGTGTGGACCAAACCATTTTTTAAGAAGGGGTCAGGGGGGTTATTGAAATGATTAAAATAAAAATATTGTATGACTTGTGGCTTTGTTTTAATTCGGATTCATTCGTATGAATATATATTAGTTCAGTGTATGCATAATAATTTTGTCATAGAGGATACTGGGGGCTCTGTGTGGGCCCCCAGCAGGCTGTGGGCCCTTATAATTGTCATCACCTTTCCCCCCTATACGACGGCCCTGTGAAGGAGGTTAGCTCATCAATGATCAATAATCCACATTTGAAACCAGGTGAACTCAGAGCTGATCACTGTGATCGATCACTGAAGATGCAGGTTAACATCGACTGGTTTCTCTCTCTGTTCATGCAGACATGATCACATCAGTTCAGATTATCAGCATTAGTTATTGATCACTGCAGCTGTCTGATGTGTCAACATGTGATGAGGTCATTAACAGAGAACAGGAAACTGTTTCCTCACCTGGAACCTGAAGCAGCAGCGTCACAATCAAAGACGTTTGAATCCACCTGAGTTCAGCCATGGTGCGTTCGTGTGTCCGTCTCTTCACCAGATTGTGAACTGTCGCCTGACGGAGGAAAACACTCAATATATAATATCATCTGTGGTTGAGAAAGAACCACTTCCTTAACGTCTGTTTATGGTCATGTGGGCGGAGCCACTGAACTCTTCATCTGTGGACTCATCAACGACCCAACGGGGTCGACGACAGAAACTTTACTGACTGACACTGAAGGCACCGGCCGCTCATTGATCCATAATTCTCTGATCAACAATATCAGAATCAGTCAGAACTAAGGAGACTGATATTACTATGGCAACAACTGCAGCTCGCACTGTGTCTGACCTCATGATCAGTTTGTGACGTGACGTGTTCAACTTCATTTTAATGTATTGAGTTGCTCAGTAGTTCACCACTTGACTGAAACTCCTCCTCTTCCTGATTCCTGATTGGTCGCTGATGTCGTTAGCCACAGTGTCGGTCCTTCACCGAGATGAAGGGTCCCCACTTCTCTTTACTTCCTGTAGTTTTAAGGCCTGATGGCTCCACTGATCCTGTGTCCTTGTGCTTTCAGATCCACCTGCTGCTGTTTGTCTGCGCTCTGCCTTTTTGCCCATTTCGCCTTTTTTTCCTTTGCTTTGACTTGGTCTTCTTTTTGTTTTTCCCTGTTTTTATCTTGATTTGCCTTATTTCAATTTTTCTTCCCAGTCTGCTCTTTTTTAGCATATTTCTATCAAAATGGTTATTTATCAGTTGGCTTCGTTACATTTGTCCTCTTCTTCCATGTAGTTCTCAACAATGACAATGGCCCTGGCATTTTTTTTCATGTGCATATACATATAAGTAGCAGTGATCATTCAATGATGAGGAAATACATTGACCACCAAGATTATTCAGTCAAACCCAGGCTGCGTCGCTCCTGCTTTACCCTTGAACCATCATATTATGTGTGGATTGATTTTTAAACAACTGTAATTTATAGCCCAGGTTTGTTGAGTTATTTTAGATATTATTTTTACACTCAGTTATCTCCTGTTATCTCCTCTCATTACTTACCCCCCCCCCCACCCCCTAAAGAAGAGAGGAAGCTGAACGTGGGAAGATGTGCTGCTTTGCTGCAGCTCTTCCTGTCCTCACACGGTTTATCAGGACATAGATTAGATCTTTGCACATTTTGGTTTTATTTCCTCACAGCAGAGAACAGTAACCACAATCAGAGACACAAACAGTTGACATGGCAACAGGAAGTTCACACACTAAAAGTCGCCGAAAAATTGTACACGTAGCGATGTATATATCGTTCTTAAAAGATGAAGGTAAAGAAGAGGAGTTGCACACGTCTAGTTGTACAACTGGTGTTGTACAACCTTGAACAAAACTCAGTGAAGAGTTTGTTTAAAGGGATAGTTCAACATTTTGCCATCTCTATAGTCATAGCAGTAAGTTTGTTACCTTTAATTGTCGTGGCACACAAAACTAATCTCTTTTCTCTTCAAATAAGACTCATCACCTAAAAATGAAGTTGTTTTGAAATAATCTTCATTTGGGAAATTCATACAAAACCTCTGATGCACGTTGCCTTCAGGGACAGTTTTTCCATCAACAGTCTCTGTATTTCCCTCTAAAACAACTCTGTGTGGTAACGTTGTGTTATTATCTCATAGCGTGGTGAATGTGCAGGTCGGAACTTGTCCACCAGAGCGTTGTGGAGTTGTTGGATTGTGTATTTGATGAGTTTGATGAGGGAAACCAAGAAATCCCATAATGAGCCTCCGTAGCGTAGCTCTCAGCAGCTCACGGCTCTGCTCTGCCGTTCTAAAAATAGCTTGCACCGACAATTAAAAGTAACGAACCTACTGCTATGACTATAGGGATTAAAATGTTGCACTGTCCCTTTAAGATACACGTTAGCTATTGCATAACATCTGCTATTCTTCCTGGGGTCTACATATATTAAATAGTGACACTAGATGACTAAACAACACAGACATTGACAATATATGCATGTGTTAAAAGTAATAGTAATCTATAGCCCTGGCTTGTTTAGTTATATTAGATATTAGTTTTACACTCAGTTATCACCTGTTATCTCCCCTCATTACCCCATTACCTCATTGATCTCCATCCATTTACTGTACCACTGCGCCACAGAGAGCACACTAATGTTAATGTGACACTGATGAATGTGATAACAAACACCTGTAACCAAGTGAAGGCAGAGTAGGGGAGGTAATGTAATGCGGTTATGTGTAGCACAAGTTATCACTGTGTCTCTTAATGACCACCTGAAACCAATTGAAGGTGGCAGAGGGGAGCAGAATTTAACAATGCCAAACCAAGAATCAAACCAGTGACCTTTGAGTCAAGAGGCAGTCACCTTAACTACAGAGCCACAGCCAGAACTGGTGTGGGTGGTAAGTCCTTTACATGTCTCTACTGTGTTCAAAGTTCCAGTGCAAATTAATCTTAGTGCAATATGTGTCATTTGTGTGTGACACAAGTACTCCAAGTGTTTCTCAATGAACACACCTGAAACCAATTGAAGGTGGTGAAGGGGAGCAGAATTCAACACAACATAACATCACCCGATTTGGATTTTAACCGGGGATCTTCGGATTGAAGAGCAGGTATCTTCACCCCTAGACTACGGCCAGAGGTGGTGATGGGAGAGGTTGTGACTCCCATGAATGTTTGATTTTTCAATAATGCTCGAAAAAAAAGAGAAAAGACACAAGAGAAAAGAAATGTGCCACAATAACTAAGTAGAGGATTTTTTATGACTTTTGACAATTTTTGGTGAAATCAAACAAATTATAATGCCCATTTCAGCGAATTATAGAGTTGAGCTCCTTGGGTGTAATGTGAAAAAAAATTGCATGGGGTTGAATGGTAGAGAGAGAGCACCCAGGCTGCATTTAAAAAATCTTTTAAATTATTCTATAAATCTATTTGCATTTTTGATGGCATTCTGAGACAGTAGACAAGTGTGGCTACAAACTGTGTAGCCTGTGCTCTGTGCTCCAGTCAGTTCTTTCCCTCTCTCTGCATTCTGCGATGATGTCACCCACTCTAAGCTCTGCTCATTAGACGCAATACACACCCATTGTAAAGGTGGGTTTTGGCAGAAATCTTAATGATTTAAAGAGGACATATTATGCAAAACTCACTTTTTCATTGCTTTAATATGTGTATTTGCGTATCCAGAGTGCCTCCTCACCCCTTAAACGTAAGTTTTGACAGCCATGTCAACATTTTGTAAACTGCCATAGTCAGAAAAATGTCTCTTAACGAGCCGTTTTAATTTCACCCGGCATGTTACGTAACAGGGCGGGTGATTTGAATAATTCCAGCCCTTGCTCCCATGGTTACCTCAGCTACCTGACCGAAGATTCGCAACTTTATCATCCTCACTTCACCAACCGCTAGTTACAATGTATAACGCGAAGGCTAAACACCGCTGCTCTGTCGCCGGATGCAGGGACACTCATCTCTCCTTACATCGCCTCCCTGCCAAAGAGGAGACCAGAGCGAAGTGGCTGCATTTAGCAGAACGATTAACCATCTTCAATGAGCAGAAGCCTTTATCAGGTTTCTTTCTGGTTGAGGCGGCGGGGGGGGGGGGGGTGGGGGAGGGGCGCGTACCGGAGTCGGATCAACAGCTGAGCATCTGTAGGCCAGTAATGTGTTTTTGGTGTGGAGCAGTGTGTCTCTGAATGCAGCGGAGACGCCCTGTGACACTACTGTGTACAGGCTGACAGCCAGTGAGTGCTCGCGGCAGCGCCGCTGCTCGTTAAAAACAGCTGTAATAACGTGCTTTCACTGTTTGTAATATCACTGGAAAAAGTCGCCAAGAGAGTTTAGAAACTCGCCAAAACAGCCACTTTAGACTCAGTATACCTCGCTAACCCATTAAACTCGCTTCACAGTAGCTGCGCCGCTCCGTCTCCTTCTCTCTCTCCACGCTCTGTGCCGGTGGGGTGTGTTTACTCTCAGCACCAGGTTTGACCGGAGCGGAGCTCCACTGAGCCCCGCCCCCGCGGGCACATAAACAGCATGGGACAAGCCGCGCATCAACGTCATCTCTGTTCTTGGCTGCCTAACGTGGTTTTCTTCCTCATTTTCTGAGCCGGAGTCCGACTCATTAGAATTTAAAGGGTTCTAAATTTAAAGGTTCTAAAAACCGACCATTTAGAGCAGGGCTGTGAAACTGGTGTGTAGAGAACCCAGCTGTGCTCAATCTTTTGGTTTTTCTGAGCAAAGCATGTTACTAACATGACTTATAGATGTCAAGGTACCATGTCAAGAAGCAGAAATGAGCATAATATGTCCCCTTTAAAATCTGCCACACAGCTGAAACTGTTGAAGATATCAATAAGCTGAGCTAGAGCTGAATAGTTTAAAGGTTTGTCTACAGTTTAAAAGAAAAATGGAGTCTGTGGGAGAAAGCATGCTGGAGCGTGAGACGTTCAAAGTAGTGCAAAGATTTTGAAAGTTTGAAGACTTTTCAATGCATTCCTATGGGAAAAAAATTGCAGAAAAGGTTTAATATTGTAAAAAGTACAAATAGTATGAAAGAGAAAAGTAATAGCATAAAAGTGTTGAAAAAGCTGCACATTTTGATATATGAATTGTTGCAATTGCACAAAGTATGAAGGAGTAGTTAGATGCACAAAACTGGCGGAAGAAGTAAGAACTAGAAAAGGCATTTCCAAGAATGGAAATGGTGTGGATGCTGAAAGCAATGCTGAATGAACTGAAGAAAAGAAATTGTTGAAACAATGCTGGATGAGCTGAAGACATTGTTGAAAGAAAGAGAGAAACAAAGAAAGTTTGAAACAACATGACAGAGGTTGGTATCAAACCCTTGACCTCATGAACTCCAACCACTCACTCTACCACTCCGCCACAGAGAGTACACTGATACATGATAAAAAACACCTGAAACCAATTGAAAGTTGTGAAGGGGAGCAGAATTCAACACAACATAACAACAATGCCCAATGTGAAATTGAACCCAGCACCTTTGCATTCATAGTCACTCAGCTAAACCACTGAGCTACAGTCAGAGGTGTTAAAGGGAGAGGTTGTGACTCTGATGAATGTTTGATTTTTCAGACTATTTTTTGGCGAAATCACATCATGTATAATGCCCATTTCAGTGAATTATAAAGTTGAACTCCCTGGGAGTGCTGTGAAAAAAATGCATGTGGGTGAATGGCAGAGTGAGAGCAGTGTTGATAACAAACACCTGTAACCAATTGAAGACAGAGGAGGGGAGGTTAATTCTGCCGGTCACGGGGGGCAGCGCAGGACAAGAAATGATGGATAAGAATCATTTAAGTGCTTTACATGTCTCTGCTGTGTTCAAAGTTCCAGTGCAAATCAATCTTAGTGAAGTGGTATAAACAAGAAACATGTAAGAGCATAATCAAGTTTGCTCATGTGACCAGACCAAGTGGTATTGGTTAAAGTTCAAAGAGTTGAGACTTTTGGCGCGTTTCCACTAGCACGGTACGGTACGGCACGGCACGGCGCGCTATTTGCGTGTTTCCACTAGCCCTAGTACCTGTACCAGGTCCCATTTTTCGTACCTCCTCGGCCCTGGTTCCAAGCGAGCCGAAGCGTTACTATAACGTGACGTCATCCGACTGCCTTCCGCGGATTGGGCAGAGAGTCAGCGCGAGGGCGACGTCGGACATGAGAATCAAACCCGGAAATTTCAAAAACATTGCGGCAACAGCGCCAGCTGATCTGTATCGAGACTGTTGTTATTCCTTCGCCTGAGGAAACTGTTGCTGTGTGTAAATCCACACTGTGGTCTGTTAACGAGGTGCAGACGAGTGAGTTTGGAGCTGACGAGCGGATCGAAAAAAGAGAGACGGACAATGCGATCTCCGCGATCACCCCCGTGCCGACCCCGCCCCCGCCGAGGAGTTACTAGAGAACTCAGCTGTAATGGAAACACAACCAAACCGAGCCGAGCCGTGCCGTGCCGTGCCGTACCGTGCTGTACCGTGCTAGTGGAAACGCGCCACTTGAGTCACCACAGAGACTGTGGAATGTTGTCATGGATTGTAATGCGGTTATGTGTAGCACAAGTAATCACTGTGTCTCTTAACGACCACCTGAAACCAATTGAAGGTGGCAGAGGGGAGCAGAATTTAACACAATATAACAATACCAAGCCAAGATTTGAACCAGGGACCTTTACGTCACAAGGCAGTCACCTTAACCACAGAGCCACAGCCAGAACTGGTGTGAGTGGAGGTTGTGACATTGATGGATGTTTGATTTTTCATTAATGCTCGAAAAAAAGAGAAATGAGTAGAAATGAGTCACAACAACTAGGGCACAAGTAATCACTGTGTCTCTTAACGACCACCTGAAACCAGAGGGGGGGGGGGGGGGGGAGCAGAATTCAACACAACATAACAACAATACGCAACTGCAATTCGAACCAGGAATCTGTGAGTTGAAGAGCTGGCACCTTAACCCCTACACTACAGACAGAGCTGGTAAGAGTTCAATCAGGAGAGACCAATAGGAAGAGAGACAGACTGAAAAGTGATGAATTACATTTATTGTGCATACAAATAGATTTTGGCGCTTAGACGCCGGGGGTAGATCATCGTGGTGTACTGATCTATGGGTGAGAGCTTGCATCTGAAGGAGATGACCCCCCGGGCCTAGACACTGGTGGTGGTAGACTTCTGGTCGGAGATCCTGATGAAGATGGTCGCATCAGGTGAAGGTGGTGAAGGGGTGGAGGTGGGTCGAGAGTTTTGCTGGATGACAGAGGGATGACAGCAGGGAAAGGAGACGCTTTTAAATTTGACGCTAGAGACTGATTGGTAGAGGGAGAGGAGAGGGCAGCCCGTGATTGGATGAAGTAGTGAAGAGGGCGGAGCGAGAAAATACTGTAGAGGGTGAGCTTGGGAGAGGCTTGTGCTTAAGAGATGGTCTTCCTGTCTGGTCTTCCTGTCTGAACTTTCGCTTTAGCTTCATTTCAATCAGGAGAGACCAATAGGAAGAGAGACAGACTGAAAAGTGATGAATTACATTTATTGTGCATACAAATAGATTTTGGCGCTTAGACGCCGGGGGTAGATCATCGTGGTGTACTGATCTATGGGTGAGAGCTTGCATCTGAAGGAGATGACCCCCCAAGAAAAAGGTAAGTCTTACCCGGTTGGAGAGCATCAATCTATAGAAAAAGCACAATCAGATATGGTTAGGAACACTAAGCGCAAAAAAGGTGATGAGAATGAGAGACGTGAGCTGAGAGATGAGAGAAACTGAAAGCCCTGCAGCGATCAGGGTAGAGGCCGCAATGCTATGCGGCGAGAGGAGAGAGGGACCGCAATGCTATGCGGCGAGAAGAGAGAGAGGGACCACAATGCTATGCGGCGAGAAGAGAGAGGGCCCACAATGCTATGCGGCGAGAAGAGAGAGAGGGACCACAATGCTATGCGGCGAGAAGAGAGAGGGACCGCAATGCAATGCGGCGAGAAGAGAGAGAGGGACCACAATGCTATGCGGCGAGAAGAGAGAGGGCCCACAATGCTATGCGGCGAGAAGAGAGAGAGGGACCGCAATGCTATGCGGCG
This sequence comes from Decapterus maruadsi, assembly GCA_030347415.2. Taxonomy (NCBI): domain Eukaryota; kingdom Metazoa; phylum Chordata; class Actinopteri; order Carangiformes; family Carangidae; genus Decapterus; species Decapterus maruadsi. The sequence continues at coordinate 24,964,550 of CM064891.1, forward strand.
AGAAGAGAGAGGGACCGCAATGCTATGCGGCGAGAAGAGAGAGGGACCGCAATGCTATGCGGCGAGAGGAGAGAAAGGGACCGCAATGCTATGCGGCGAGAAGAGAGAGGGACCGCAATGCTATGCGGCGAGAAGAGAGAGGGACCACAATGCTATGCGGCGAGAGGAGAGAAAGGGACCGCAATGCTATGCGGCGAGAAGAGAGAGGGACCGCAATGCTATGCGGCGAGAGGAGAGAAAGGGACCACAATGCTATGCGGCGAGAAGAGAGAGGGACCGCAATGCTATGCGGCGAGAGGAGAGAGAGGGACCGCAATGCTATGCGGTACAGAGGGATGCGTGAGGCTGCGATGTTACGCAGCGAGAGGATGAAAGGGAGCTAGAGACTGCAATGCTATGCAGTGGAGAGATATGCGTGAGGCTGCGGTGCTTTGAGCTAAGAGGCTATGTGCTGAGAGGATGAATGAGAGTGAGGGACTGCAATGCTATGCAGTTGAGAGGATGTGAGGCTGCGATGCTATGCGCCGAGAGGATGAAATGGAATGAGAAAATGTGATGCTTTGCAGTAAGAATGCAGAAATGAAAGGCGACCAACGACTGAGATACCACCACCAGAGAAATGCATGTTACTGAGCACTAAGGTTTCGGAGACTTTTGGCATCCGGCATGGAGGAGAAGACAGGATGAATGTATGATGAGTAGGTATGATGCTGAACAGTGGAGAGGGTAGAGTGATGCGAGAAAGATGGCAATGCTATGCTGAGGAGAGGGTAATTATATGTCATGAAGAGAGAACCAGGTGCTGAAAGCAACCAGATCGAGATACCGCCACCAGAGATATGCATGCTTGACGGCAGACAAGGTTTCAGAGATTTGAGAAACCAGGGTGGAGGTGGAGTCTTGAAATGCGTGAACCAGGTTTCCTTATGCTCGGGAACCCGTGATGAGCTAATAGAAGATGAGGATGATGAGATTACCTGTTATTGTGCGCTTGAAGTAAACATTTACAACTCCCTTCAGCAGATCTAGCTGATCTACTGATGGGAAGCTGTACTGAGGAAGACTCCCCCCAAAATGAAGTATACCATACTTGGTTAAGAGCATCAAATCTACAGGGAAGACCGAGGACAGCGAAGATGAGACAACATTCATGAATCCAGGAATCCGGAGGAATTCTGATTGCAGCTGAATACAAAATGCAATATACCAACGTAAAGACATACATGCAGAGGTGACGATGGAAAACTAAACGCTCAGTGGCTGGGCTATGCGCAGAAATACTTGTGTGATGCCGAGAAAGGCCATGAGAATGACTGCCGTTCAAATGGCTGATTAAACGAAGCTGAAAAAAGCCATGCAAATGGCTGAGCTCTGATTTAACCAACGCTATGTGACTTTTCAACCTCGTATAAAAAGTCTTTTAACTTTTGTGATGATGCATAGACTTAGGAGTTGCATGACCCTCTGACATGGCCTTAGGGGTCTGTATCACTTACTTGTACTAAGAAACTTTGACTTAAGTTCCGCTTTCGCGAGTCACGACGAGGGAGCAGGCAATGCGGCATGTTCCCATCGGATTGTGTACGTGTGTTTACTGTGAAATGATCCGCTGGAAAACTGAAACTTAGTTTGGACGTTTCCTTGTTAATTTCCATGCACCGAGAGATCGGTATGTGTATGCCGCTATTTGCTGGTGCTCATGGGAGACTCATCTCCCTTCAGGCAAAATGCTACTGCTTTGGTCCGCTGGCGCTGCCAAACTCAGCCAGCCGGAGGTTCTTTAGTATTGCTTGAAATGACGCTGATAAGGCCATGCGAATGACCACCATGAAGAGGGCTGAGCTCTGATTAAATGATGCTGATAAAGGCCGTGCAAAGGCCGATCTGAATTCCTTATTGTCATTCATAATAAACAATTGAAGCAAACCCTCACAAGGTTAAGAACATCAGTAAAGATAGACAACAATAAAACTAAATATTGCACAGGCTCAAAAGCGCCATGTAAATGACCGCCATGACGATGGCTGCAGTCTGACTAAATTGTGCTGAGGAAGGCCATGCAAATGGCTGATTATGCAAGGAACACCAAGTGATGCAGGCAATGCAATGCAGGGGAAATGCTTGCAGGACCGTTGCACGGGGAGAAAGTGATAATAATTTTTTTTTTTTTTTTTTTTTTTTTAGGGGGCTGGTGCCCAGTGGGACCCACAAAACCTGGTGACTGACTTATTCTGCTTCAGACCCTAACCAGTGTGCAAAATAAATATTCGGGGGGTCCCTAATTCGCGATTGTTGCGCAATACAATTACAAGCCAAGACAATCAGCCTATAGCCCGAAAAGGAGAGGCAAAGTTGTGCCTAATGAAGGAAGTAATAGACAATAGCCAATAATTCAAATAAATCAACTGGCACTACACTTGCGCACTTGAACAATGAATAAATGCCAGATATGAGACTGGCGTGCTATCGGGGCAATGCAGAAACTAATAGACAATAAATAAAATACTGCAGTGAATGGACATAATTCACCATTGCACTTCTATACTTTTATGTCGTGCAGTTATTTCTTATTGTGTTATGCATGTAGAAGTCCTATTCTGGGATCACGGTCCCTTTTAAGTAACTATGCTGTTGTCATGACGACGAGCCCCTGCTCGTCTTTTGGTTACTGCACGTCGCCATCTTGCGTGCTATCAGGGCGATGCAGAAATTACAATTAAAATGAGTGAAGGACTAATTGACGCCAAATTTGTGCATTCAAACAACAACCAACTGTATGAGATTGGAGGCTGACGTGCAATCAGTGCACAAGAACCTCAGCCTGCACCATGACCAATCGTGTGGGCCTAATTTTAACTAATACTTGTGTTATTTCTGCATTAACATCAAAATAACGCCTATGTAGGGCTTGATTGCATTGCATGACAAATGTCCTTTGTTAATGATGACGACTGCTTGTGACCTCGAGTGTATTAAAATCATGAACGGGACAGAAGATGAATCTGTCTCTTTAATTGCTTTTTTTTTTTTTGAGTTTTGAGGAACACTGGCCTCTGATCGGGGAGCTGGCATAAAACTAAGACAAAAGAAGGTAGCGCCTGTTAAAACTTTCATCTCTATGTATGGAGGAGGACGGAGGCAGAGTTGCATTCATGTGCAGTCAGACACCTGACTTACGCCGTTCGCAAACATACCAGATGAAAATGTAACAGTAAAACATGGGTCGGCATCCCCCTGACCTATCGACACGCCTGTATTTGCCTCGTGCTGGCGAACCACTTGATATGCTACTTAGATGCTTGATTATCCTGATAGCTACTGTACATGAAGCCTCTGTTGTCTGTCTGATACCTGTCCGATTTCACGTGAATGCAACACTAAGCACACTTTCTGAGGTTATATGCAAGGCTGGACGCGATAGCTTGGATCGATCTCACCAATGACTGAATGCGTGGTAGCGGGGCATCCTGGAGAAGCTTGGAGCGGCCGGGGCTGCATGGGAAGCGGCGACCATAGGAGCCGGAGCGGCGATGGCGGGGGTCGTGGACGAGCGACCGAATGAGGAGAGCAGCGGCGGCAGCGGGGCCCGAGGCGGCAGCGTCCATAGGAGGAGTAGAAGCAGCACGGCGCAGCAGTGGAGCCGTTGAGACGCCAACGAAGGAGGAGAAGCGGCGAGGCCCGTGGCAGCATCGACCGGAGGAGAAGAGCAGCACGGCGGCAGCGCAGAGCCGTTGAGCCGGCGGCCGGAGGTGAGGCGCCGGTCAGAGGAGGGGAAGCAGCATGGCGTAGCAGTGCCGTTGAGAAGGAGGATATTGCCGGAGCAGGAGCGGCGGTGGCGCACCTCGGGTGGAAGATGTGGGAGATGGATGCAGACGCTCTCCTTTTGCTGAGAATGTTGACCGATGGAGATTGAGCGTAAAATATCGCCGCTTGATTGACCATCCGTGGGGCCGGGATCGTAACCGGCATTTTCGGGAGGGCAGACGAACATGGAGGAACAAGCAAACGTCGTACGGGTATGAGCAACGCCGAGAGTTTTGCTGGATGACAGAGGGATGACAGCAGGGAAAGGAGACGCTTTTAAATTTGACGCTAGAGACTGATTGGTAGAGGGAGAGGAGAGGGCAGCCCGTGATTGGATGAAGTAGTGAAGAGGGCGGAGCGAGAAAATACTGTAGAGGGTGAGCTTGGGAGAGGCTTGTGCTTAAGAGATGGTCTTCCTGTCTAGTCTTCCTGTCTGAACTTTCGCTTTAGCTTCATGACAGGTGGTGAATTTCATGCACTACACAGAGCAGAGTAGGATTTCAGCTGAATTGCAGAAAAAGTTAAATATTGTAAAAAGTATAAATAGTATGAAAGAGAAAAGTCATAGCATAAAAGTATTCAAGAAGCTGCACATTTTGATATATGAATTGTTCAAAGGAAAAAAGGGGTCTCCCGCACACTGTCCAGTCACTTGCAAAAGACTTTAATAAAACAAACAACGTTTCGGTCCACAGGACCTTTCTCAAGCAGAGATTTTTTTGAAAAGAACATTTCAGGCAAATATATGGCCTACTATAGCTAGGACAGCCAATCACAGGCTGAGTCCGTGGGGGGTCGCAGGAGGACCTGCAGCTGTAGTCAACTAGTGGTGATTTCTTTGCAGCTCCACCCAGGGGTTGTCCCGACAGACTCAGTGAGTAGCTGAATTGTGAGCCTGTAAAGGTAATCTCACCTCGGGCAGACACAAAAGTGAGTGTGAGCTCACATGTGTGTCTTTCTGTCAGGAACACCCACAAGTATATATCAACACAATAGCAGGCAAATAACAAATAGGAGAAGCAAAACTACAATGTATATACTATACCGAGGGAAATATACATAGCCTTAATTTTTAAAAAACATACAATAACAGTGCATGGAGAGGAGTAGAATAGTCATGGTAAGACCATGCCTGGCATAAGGTTAAAATACATATATTTTTATAGTTTTAAACACAAAACACATAACAGTGCATGGATGAAAGAAAGTAGTCATAGTAGGTCCATGCCTGGCATCCTAGTAGCAACATAGAGGTCAGGAGGGGGGTGGTCCAGCAGGGCTTCAATACCTGGTATCCTGGTATCCATGCATCAACTTCAAATTGGCTACAGACCAGCGAGATGCAATGCTGATGTAACCTTGTGCTCCGCAAGTCTCTACGTCAAACGGCGTGGCTTCCGAAAGTTTTTCGCCTTTTTCTTTGCTCGCCATTTCAACTTTGAGCAACTGCCACGCCCACATACTTCATCCTATCAACTTCATCCTTGCTGGACATCACGATGGCTCTGTCCTGAACGTTTCGATGTATTGATATCCCACTTGACTCAAAGCGCCCCCTGGGTGGTAACAGGAAGTCACTTGCGTTACAAAAACATTGACTCTGCCCACAAATTTAGTCCGATCATATTGAAATTGGCTGTGGACCACTGACATGCCATGGTGATCAAAATGTCAGATCCGCAGGTCTCTAGGTCAAAGGGCGTGGCTGATTTGGCTTCACAAAGTTTTCCGCCTTTTTGTTTGCTCGCCATTTCACCTTCGAACGGATGCTCCGCCCACGCGCTTCATCCTATCAACGTCATTCTTGCTGAAAAATAACGGTGGCTCCGTCCTCAACGTTTTGATGTATAAACTTCCCATGTACCCCTAAGTGCCCCGTGGTGGTAACAGGACGAGTCCTGCTTGGCGCCTTTATTTTTCCTCGCCATTTCGCCTTCCAGCTCCTGCTACGCCCACATACTTCATCCTATCAACGTCTATTGTGCTGAACATGACGATGGCTCCGTCCTGAACATTTTGATGTATAGACTTCCCACGTACGCCCACCGGTGGTTGCAGAAAGTGACACTGCTTTACACATTCACTTACATGGGCAGATTCAATTAGAATTTACCAGGGGTGATGTCAGCCAGGCACTGAACAAACCTAATACAAATACTCCCCCCGGTGGTCATGACCTGGTTTACACTTACATTACACTTACAAGGCTCTACCGCCCACATACTTCATCCTATCAGCCTCAAACTTGCTGAAGATGATGATGGCTCCACCCTAAACGTTCTGATGTATGCCATGCCCACTTTACTCAATGCGCCCCCCGGTGGTAACAGGAAGTGAACTGTTTTACATTTACATTGTCCGAATTAGTTCAAACTTCAGGTATTTGATCCCGGTCAGCCCCTGAACGCCCCTACCCGCATCTGGCTTCATAGCGCCGCCTGGTGGACGAACCACACATTGCGTTTTTCCGCTCCCGCAGCGCTTTTTCGCCCTTCTCGCTTCGTGCCACAGCCCCCGCTCGCCTCAGGCCCCCGCGGTCGCATGGGTCGAGCGAGGGCCGATCATCGCCGCTTGCGGCTTTAATGAGACTTTATAATTTTGTGCAGTGAACAAGAAGATCAACATCTACAGCAAAGACAGTGAAGCTCCACTAAAACATGCACAGTGCACTGAGACCAGACACTGTGTGATCAGCACATTATACATTTTTCACTTCTAATACAGAGTTTCTGTTCAGACTGAAGCTCATTCAGAGACAAACTAAGCATTCAGTGGAGTCTGACAGATTTTTCATAGTCGACTGGACCTTCATCTTCATCTTCCTCTTCAACACGCTGCACCTGTGAACAACAACACAACACAGTGGAGCTGAGTTTGACAGCAGAGACCAAACAGACTCCCAGATTCCCTCCCAGCTGAACCTGAAGGCACCACGGCTTCCTGTCTGATCTGCTCTTTACCTGAGTGGCTGCTGCACCTGAACGCCTCCCTGCTGGGCTTCTCTCAGCTGCTCTCTGCTTCACTGGAGAATGGAGCACAGAGTCTCAGGTCACCAGTAAACTCCCAGTGTGAGTGAGTGAGGCTGAACTGGTGTGGGAGTGGATGTTCTCACCTGCAGCTCTGATGAGGAGAACAGTGATCACAGTGAGGAGGAGGAGTTCAGCCACATGCATCAGCAACATGATGAAGGTCAGAGCAGAACCACCTGGAGCAGCTGTGGAGGAGACCAGAGCAGAGACCAGTTCTTCACATCAACAACAACAAACTCAACCAACGAACTGAACTACAACTATACCTGTCTTGTCTGATGTCTCCTTGTCTCCAGATGTTGAAGTTTTCTCTCCTGTTTTAGAGAAAGAAAATCCCTAAAATGAGCGACTGCAGTTTGTCAGATCAAGAACAGATCTTCATGTTCTCTCTGTTTCTCACCTGACGACCGAGGGCTGAAGTAGAACTGGTGTTTGATCTCAGAGGAGCCGCCCGTCACTTCACATTTCAGGAACTCATTGAAGGAGTTTGATATGAAATGTGTTTGTAGAAAGCTGACATTGGCTGAACATCCAGACTGTGATGACTTCAAGTCTTCGTGATCTCTACCTATAGGGTTACCTCCAAACAGCCACCTCACTTTGTCTCTACAGCCTCCATATGAAGACACAGAGCAGGTTAATATCACGTTTTCATCGACCTTCTCTTCAATCACTGTTGGAGACAAGAGAGAGAAATGAGCTTCATCACTGTAATAATCAGAATGAGATGATTCAGTGTTTTGTTCTAACATGCAGTTTGATGGAAATACTCACTGGTGACAACAGACAGGTGAACCGGATAGGGTGAACCTTGTTGTTGTCCTGATGTCTTCTCCTGTGTGCAGCCGTACAGACCAGCGTCCTCATGTGAGACGTTCTTCAGAACCAGAGAACAGTTCTCTGTGAGTCTCACTCTGTCTGACTGAGTCTGACCTTGTACAACCAGGTCTACAGGTGAGTCTACTGACTCAATGAAGGCCCAGTTTGTACCGTTACATTTACCCTGTCGATCTCTGATGTCTCCAAAGGGCAGAGTGACTTCATCTCCTTCTCTGCCAACAACCAGCGTCACTCCATCTGAGGACAAGACGAGAGAGAACCAACAACAAATAACTGAAATGAGAAAGTCCAGCTCCATCACGTCCTCCACCACCTTCACCTGGTAGGACACTTGTCTCTGTGCTGGGACACCACCTGTAGGACAGAACCAGTGCGGGAGACCAGCGTTCGAATCCCACCTGGGGTCGTCTGTACCGAAACACAACACAGAGCCAGATTGACATCAGCTACAATGGTAAGGAGTGTTAGTGTCGGAGCAAGAAGACCAGAGACTAAAAAAAAAAATTCACAATCATTTTTATATTGTCCTAAAAAGACGGGTGACGATGATGATGGTGATGTTGTGGTGCCGCCCGTCACTTCACATTTCGGGAAATTACGTGTCTGATATGACTTGCACAGCACTTTCGTCAATAACGGTTGTTTTTAAATGTGCTTAAACTTAAACTTCAACTTGATTCTGTGAAGACTAAGGGTGAATTCCAATTCCCCTCTTAGCTGTAGCCCTTGGCCTGTGGGTAAGTTAATAAGCGATCATCTTTTTTCCCGGGATGACAACGAAGGTTCGTTTTGCGCATTCACATGAAGTGGTGGGGGTCTCCCAGTTCTGTGTTCATACGAGGGTTAGGGGGAAGTGGTAGGGCTACAGTATCTGGTCCTTCAAAGGGAGATTTTTCAGCGGCACACTACAAACTGAGTTTCTCAGAATGCATCTTGCGGCAACCGGCAGCTATTTTATTTCTCTTTGTAGCGCTGTTATCACTTCGCTTTGTTAAGTTTTACTATTTTTTAATGCGAGAAAGTAACTGTTTAGATCCCCAATGTGTGGTTGGTTTATCCAAATGACGACTGTTAATATGTTTGCTCCCATGTTTTTGGGAGAAGTGAAGCTCCACGGTGGAGCCTCAGATCAACGGCTCATCACAGAGACACCACCCGTCCAGAGAGCTTGTCATCCCACCAACCTCCGTCGTCATCCCGGGAAAAAAGACGATCGCTTATTAACTTACCCACAGGTTCTTAGAGGTTTACCAATTGCCAATAGTATACAAACGATAAATAGTACACAATAAACACTACGGACTAAAGTGCAAGTGCAACGGGCAGGTTACAACAGCCATAAACAGTCTGTATACATACAATCAATCATCTACTGTTTAGCAACTGAATGGGGATGAAAATATGAATTGGAATTGGGCCAAACAGCAGTGAATGCCATATCATCTACAACGTGTTGAAGTTTTTTCTCCTGTCGTAGAGAAAGACAGTCCCTACAATGAGCGACTGCAGTTTGTCATATCAGGAACAGATCTTCATGTTCTCTCTGTTTCTCACCTGACGACCGAGGTCTGAAGGAGAAGTGGTGTTTGATCTCAGGGGAGTCGCCGTCCATTTCACATTTCAGGAAGTCATTGAAGGACTTTGATATGAAATGAGTTTTTGAAAAGCTGACAGTAGCTGAGCAGTGAGTCTGTGATGACTTCAACGCTCCATTATCTTTACCAGTAGGGTTACCTCCAAACAGCCACCTCACTTTACAGGATCCCAATGCAGATACAGAGCAGGTTAATATCATGTCATCACCAACCTTCTGTTCAGTCACTGATGGAGACAAGAGAGAGAAATGAGCTTCATCACTGTAATAATCAGAATGACTGAGATGATTCAGTGTAAATACTCACTGCTGTAAACAGACAGAATAACCGCAGAAAATTGTTCTTGTCCTGATGTGTCGACCTGTCTGCAGAAGTACAGACCAGCGTCCACATGTGATACTTTCTTCAGAACCAGAGAACAGTTCTCTGTCTGACCCCGTACAACCAGGTTTACAGATAGATCAAAGGGGGTCCAGTTTGCACTGGCACAGTTACCATGATGATCTCTGATGTCTCCACAGGGCAGAGTGGCTTCATCTCCTTCTCTGACAACAACCAGCTCCGTCTCCTGTCCAGTCACAGCTGAAGACGAGAGAGAACCAACAACAAATAAGTGAAATGAGAAAGTCCAGCTCCATCACGTCCTCCACCACCTTCACCTGATAGGACACTTGTCTCTGTGCTGGGACACCACCTGTAGGACAGAACCAGAGCAGAACCGCCCTCTACTGAAGGACCGTCCACACACTGAGCTCCTACCACAGGTTTGGTATTAATGTAAAAAAACAAACCTCAACCCCTCCTTCTCTCTCTCTCTCTCTTTCTCTCTGTCACACACTCTGACCACAGCCCGTCTTTTAAAGGAAGCGATGTCACCAATTCATAGACTCACAAACACAGTGAGTACAACTTTGTACAACTCTGTTGAAGGAGGTTAGCTCATCAATGATCAATAATCCACATTTGAAACCAGGTGAACTCAGAGCTGATCACTGTGATCGATCACTGAAGATGCAGGTTAACATCGACTGTGGTTTCTCTCTCTGTTCATGCAGACATGATCACATCAGTTCAGATTATCAGCATTAGTTATTGATCAGTGCAGCTGTCTGATGTGTCAACATGTGATGAGGTCATTAACAGAGAACAGGAAACTGTTTCCTCACCTGGAACCTGAAGCAGCAGCGTCACAATCAAAGACGTTTGAATCCACCTGAGTTCAGCCATGGTGCGTTCGTGTGTCCGTCTCTTCATCAGATTGTGAACTGTCGCCTGACGGAGGAAAACACTCAATATATAATATCATCTGTGGTTGAGAAAGAACCACTTCCTTAACGTCTGTTTATGGTCATGTGGGCGGAGCCACTGAACTCTTCATCTGTGGACTCATCAACGACCCAACGGGGTCAACAACAGAAACTTTACTGACTGACACTGAAGGCACCGGCCGCTCATTGATCCATAATTCTCTGATCAACAATATCAGAATCAGTCAGAATTAAAGAGACTGATATTACCATGGCAACAACTGCAGCTCGCACCGTGTCTGACCTCATGATCAGTTTGTGACGTGACGTGTTCAACTTCATTTTAATGTATTGAGTTGCTCAGTAGTTCACCACTTGACTGAAACTCCTCCTCTTCCTGGTTCCTGATTGGTCGCTGATGTCGTTAGCCACAGTGTCGGTCCTTCACCGAGATGAAGGGTCCCCACTTCTCTTTACTTCCTGTAGTTTTAAGGCCTGATGGCTCCACTGATCCTGTGTCCTTGTGCTTTCAGATCCACCTGCTGCTGTTTGTCTGAGCTCTGCCTTTTTGCCCATTTCGCCTTTTTTTCCTTTGCTTTGACTTGGTCTTCTTTTTGTTTTTCCCTGTTTTTTATCTTGATTTGCCTTATTTCAATTTTTCTTCCCAGTCTGCTCTTTTTTAGCATATTTCTATCAAAATGGTTATTAATCAGTTGGCTTTGTTACATTTGTCCTCTTCTTCCATGTAGTTCTCAACAATGACAATGGCCCTGGCATTTTTTTTCATGTGCATATACATATAAGTAGCAGTGATCGTTCAGTGATGGTGAGGAAATACATTGACCAGGGCCGGCCCTAGGATTTTGGTGGCCCTAAACAAGATTTTTGTTTGTGGCCCACTGTAAGCGCAAACACCAAATCACTGGTTAAAACTGAATACAGACATGTTTATGCCCTCTGAGGTTTCAGGCCATTTTCTTGACTTTTACATATTTTCTTAAATGTATCTTTTTAAGATAATGCCATGTAACATTTAAGTGTTTAATGTATGCTGTAAGCACACTGAGGCCAATTTGTCCTAAAACTGCATAATATTAGATTTATACACTAGGCTATATAAAGAAATAATTTAGGCCACATGCTGGAAATTTCAGGTCTGCTTTCTGAAAACAAATCCCTTGTGAAAACACACCTTCAGTCATGAGAATGAAGTGTTTTGGTGCTTGAAATAGGATATGAATATAGCATATAGGCTAAGTGTAGAAAACAAGTCTAAAATGAAAATATTGTTGTCATTCTACCATTCTATTTTCATCAAATTGTGGTGGCCTTGGAAAACCCTTCACATGGTGGGATTTTTGACATTTTAATTTTTTAGTACTGTATTTCCATAAACTAGAAGTTTTCAGCCTTTCATAACTGTTTGAATACTGTAACTGAAGCCGTTTTCCCACTGAAATTAGCGGGTCGACGCGGGTTTTTTAAACGCGGGTCGACCCGCTAACAATCGGCATTTGGCCGCTTTCCCATTGAGATAGCCCTCTCAGTTATGGGCATTTTAATCTATTATGACCAAAAAACTGAAAGAAACTGAACTGAACTGAGAAAAATGGCTTTAACTAGAACGTTGCTGTTTTAACCCTAAAGACCAGTGTTTTACAAAACATTAAACAACTTCTGAACCGTTTATTATAGAGCCAAGCTGTAAACTGTATCTGAATTGTGTGATTTCCTGCTTTCCAAGGGTCCCTTCCATTTGGTTTTCTTAAAATATTTATTCACTACGATGTAGTAGGGAATTCAAAATATCTTTCTGATCATGTGGCCCCCACCTAATGGCTGTGGCCCTAAACAACCGCATAGAGTGTTCATGCCAGGGGCCGGCCCTGACATTGACCACCAAGATGATTCAGTCAAACCCAGGCTGTGTAGCTCCTGCTTTACCCAGCGAGCTATACAATACACTTGAACCATCATATTATGTGTGGATTGATTTTTAAACAACTGTAATTTATAGCCCAGGTTTGTTGAGTTATTTTAGATATTATTTTTACACTCAGTTATCTCCTGTTCTCTCCTCTCATTACAACCCCCCCACCCCCCCCCCCCCCCCACCCCCCCCACCCCCCCCACCCCCTAAAGAAGAGAGGAAGCTGAACGTGGGAAGATGTGCTGCTTTGCTGCAGCTCTTCCTGTCCTCACACGGTTTATCAGGACATAGATTAGATCTTTGCACATTTTGGTTTTATTTCCTCACAGCAGAGGAGCGAACAGTAACCACAATCAGAGATACAAACAGTTGACATGGCAACGGGAAGTCCACACACTAAAAATCGCCGAAAAATTGTACACGTAGCGATGTATATATCGTTCTTAAAAGATGAAGGTGAAGAAGAGGAGTTGCACACGTCTAGTTGAACAAAACTCAGTGAAGAGTTTGTTTAAAGGGATAGTTCAACATTTTGCCATCTCTATAGTCATAGCAGTAAGTTTGTTACCTTTAATTGTCGTGGCACAAAAAACTAATCTCTTTTCTCTTAAAATAAAACTCATCACCTAAAAATTAAGTTGTTTTGAAATAATCTTCATTTGGGAAATTCATGCAAAACCTCTGATGCACGTTGCCTTCAGGGACAGTTTTTCCATCAACAGTCTCTGTATTTCCCTCTAAAACAACTGTGTTATTATCTCTAAAAATAGCTTGTCCACCAGACAATTAAAGATAACAAGAAATCCCATAATGACTGCTATGACTATCTGGGTTTAAAAATGGCGACAATTGGGAACCAATTTGTTGATGGGAAATGTTAAAATGTTGCACTGTCCCTTTAAGATACACGTTAGCTATTCTTCCTGGGGTCTACATATATTAAATAGTGACACTAGACGACTAAACAACACAGACATTGACAATATATGCATGTGTTAAAAGTAATAGTAATCTATAGCCCTAGCTTGTTTAGTTATATTAGATATTAGTTTTACACTCAGTTATCTCCTGTTATCTCCCCTCATTACCCCCCTCCCCCCCCCCCCCCCTTCCACCCCAAGTTGGGAGGATGTGTTGCTGTGCTGCAGCTCTTCCTGTCCTCATACGGTTAATCAGGACACACATCAGATCATAAAGCTGCACAGAAATGTAACGTCAAACTCGGGTCAGTCTTGTTGTGTCAAAAAACCTGTGGAGTCCAGAGAATCTGCAAAAAAAAAAAAGAAAAAACATGTTACGTTAAAATCATACAAAAAATAGAGATAGCGGGTTATCTTTTTCAAAAAAAATGTGAATAAAACACATCTGAATAAGTCTTTTATTGATATTTTTATCTTCAGTTATATAAAACACAGCAGCTGACACACTATGCAGGCTGTAATCACTTTAATATCACTGTAGTCATTGGCTGTGACGGTGTTTTTAATTCTTGGTGCTGCAGCTGAGGAAAGGTCACCAGAGGTCACAGTCACTCCCGTCCTCGCTGCTGCAGGACGCAGCCTGGGCATAATTATGGAAATGAGCCCGGACCCCCCCCCATGCTGCTGCCAGTCTGCTGGACACACACACACACACACACACACACACACACACACACACACACACACACACACACACACACACACCAGATGAATTTTAATTTACCGTACAGATAGATGGTAACTGTAGATGTTAAAGCTGATTACTACAGTAAATCTGTTTAAAGACCCTCAGTCATAATAATTATTAAGACACAATGTAGTTCAACAGAATCATCAAAATTAATAATACAGTCAAAATAAAGCTCTAACAAGACAAAAAAAATCCATATTTGTTGTTGTTATGATCAGTAGTTATGATTCAAACAAGAGAAAACAAACAAACACAAAAAAACAACAGCCTCCCAATCAGACAATTAAATATAATTACAACATTTTCATAATGTCTTTATCAAGGAATGTTGAAATGTCCTAATTACACTGGTTTTAGCTTTAGTTCAGTGAGAGGACAAGAATCACATGTTTTATTCGTGCAATGATCAAATAACTTAAATATATAATTATATAACAAACAATAATAATATATTATATATAATAATAAGTGTTGTGGATTTATTCATTCAATAAAAGAACAATTTAACCACAAAAGACTGACTGAAAGTTGGTGAAAAAAAAAATCCAATCCAACCAAGCGGCGAGGGTTTGTTGATCTGCCCGTTTCTATGACGATGTCGCAGTGACCTTCTCAACACGACTTAACTTTAATCACTGGTCAATACAGTTAAACACTCCTGTGTGTGTGTGTGTGTGTGTGTGTGTGTGTGTGTGTGTGTGTGTGTGTGTGTGTGTGTGTTTCAGCTAATGAAAAGCCTGCAGAGAGGAAGGAGGTGAGTGTGTGTTGGAGGGGGGGGGGGGGGTCGGGTGCCTATTCTCATCACTGGGTGGGGCGGGCCAGGAGGAGGGGGGAGTGGTTGCCAGGGCCAACGGAGGAGGAGGCTGGCGGACAGCGGCAGGCCGTCTGGCGAGGAGCGGGCCCGGCCTCCTCGGCGAGCTGGCACGCGCCGGAGCAGCAGCCCGGCCCAGGCCTGCGTGACCAATCAGTGAAAGGAGACCTGGGTGAGGGACACCTGAGCCACAGGGGGGGGGTGGGGGGGTCTATCAATCAATCTGAAACTAGTTGAAAGGAGAACTATGGAAGTCCGTTGGGTTTCCCGCTGTTCTGCTAACCCTCCTCTCCTCCATGTGCATTTGTTTACGACGAAGCCGGCGAAGCATCAATAAATGGAGCGATGGATGACGCTACACAACATATACGATGTTACGACGTGTGTATTTGTGTAGTTTTAACCGCCATAAACAAAGATTGATGGTTGCGGAGCTGGGACAAGACGTACTACACTGATAGGTTTTCAGCCATGAGACGCCAGGTGGACGGCAGAGAGCCTCCGTTCTCCCTGGAACTACTTACAAGTCATGTGACATCATGGTAATAACGCCGCTATGGTAAACATGTAGCATTACCACGGGAGAAATCCAGCTTAGTTCCCCTTTAAATCCTAGGTTCGTCACCACTGGACTTTTACTTTCCTACTTCCTGTCGTGCTTCTCCATTGGTGTCACCAAAGTGGAGATGTGAGTCAGGCTTTTATTGTGAAAGGGACAGGAAATGTCAGAAATTTAAGAAGCAAAAACTCAGACCAATAACAACTGCATCTTGTAATGGGAAACTTAGTTTTGTCCTGATGAGATCTCGTACCTCCAGCTTTACCCAAAACGTCCTCATTGAACAAACAAGTACGAACCTCTCTGAACCTGCGTAATGTTTAACGTTCTGTAAGTTCAAAAACATACTGTGTACTTGTACCGGTTGAACTGACTGGACAAACATGTGTACGTGACCATCAGTGTATAAAGATCTGAGGCTATCGTTGGTCTGTGTCCAGTCGCTCCAGACCCCTGTGTTTGACAGACACTGTACCCTCGAGTCTCAGAGTCTCTATTGTTGGCTGTTCACAAAAATCTGATCTGATATTTTGTAATTAATTCTATAAATATGAGTAAGACTTATTGCTGTCTTTACTTCCTCACCATAGAAGCAAACGTTTGCCCCTACACATCCAACCTCTTATCTGACTTCCCTTTTTAAATATTTCCGCAATAATCACAGGAAACAGTTTGTCCACTTCTGACGGATTCTTTTCTCCGTCCTCTTCCTCTGTCGTCTTGATGTCATTCCCACATCCAAATCCCGCCCCGCCCCCTCACCACTTGGACCAACCATCCAACAACTTGCTGGATTTGTTTTATTCTGAAATCTGCTCTATCTTTTATTGGATCACTCAGAAAACAGTTCGCCTCACCAAACCCGTGCGTGTGCAGCCGGTCGTCAACGAGGACAAACCACCAGCTAGTGGTTCAGATAAAAACCACTTCCTCCTCCTTCAGAGTCGTTAAATGTTCCTTCTCCTGCAGCGATCCCTGACGTCCAGGTGTGCTGCTGACTCCGGCAGGTTCTCGGTGCCTTAATAACCGCAGCCCCCCCTGCGAGCGCCTTCATATTTACAAGCCAATTATCTCTCTGAGGGGGGGTCGGTGGGACCGCGGGCCTCTCCAGCTTGTTACAGGAAGGTCAGTGCCGCTGATGGGGGCTAATTAAGCAACTATCAGTGAAGAGGCAGTGAAGTGTGAGTCACCATCAGAGGAATGTGTCGTTCCTTCAATTCAAGGACATTTCTGAGCCTTAAAGCGGAGCCGTTTCCTTGAGCGTGCTTGACCCTCTTTGCAAACACTATTTAAAAAATGCCCTGGTGGAATCTTCTCCATGATTGGGATCACTGCTTTTCTTTATTTCATTTTTACTCGTGTTTACAGCCAAAGCTACGCTGGAGGGATTCACAAGAATTCAAGGTTGAAGAAGAAAAAAAAAGAAAAAGAAAAACCCGAAGCGCTTGTGCCTTACAATCAAATGATTCCCTCAGACACTGGTGCTAGATAATGACCTGTCAGAGGCCAGGGCCACTTTGTGTTCCTACACAATCTTTGAGGTGAGAGACTTCTCGTCATGGTCTGCCATCGCAATAATCCCCTCGCCTGCAGCTCCATTAGGCAATGAAACAAGTTGTCCAACTGTGGGGACGGAGGGGGTTAATCCGGCAGCAGCTCCTCGCTAAAAGGCCTCAGCTGCCTCAGTCTAAACCTTTTGAAACCTCTGTCAGTTTATGGGGACTTCAGACGACCCTTTTTCCCTGACCCTTATTGATTCAGGTCTGCACTGCACCCTCTTCAACTCCCCAACCACACACACACACACACACACACTCAGTCATGCTGTCTCCAAAGAGCCTGGGCCCTCCAGCTACAACACTGGGGTGCCGTAATGTTTCAATTACTGATGGCTGTCATTGTTCAGGCGTGACAGCAGAGATCCATTCGACCCGTCTGGCTCCAGCCTTCCACATTTTAGAGAAGAAGAATCACTCACTGAGTCTTTAAGATACCATTTAACCCGAATTTATCAACATTATCGTTACAAATATTGCATCAAATGACTCTGTGAAATGTGAAATAGACCTTCCTTTGGTACTTCTGGCAAAAATGAATGTAATAACACTTACCATAAAATCTAATCATGGATGAGATGAGTCTCATGTCATGGCCTCCAATACAGGCTCTGTGCATTTCAGTGAGGCTTTGATACTTTCACAGTATTAATATAGAACCTAGAGCTGCTTTATAATCACACTACACACGGACATCTACCTTTATACTGTATGGAGCTTTAACACAAACATCTACCTTTATACTGTATGGAGCTTTAACACAAACATCTACCTTTATACTGTATAGAGCTCCAAATTTCAATCTGTAATCAGAGATTTCACATGAATCAACATGTGCATCTCCAAAAATATGGCTGTTTCCCATGTGACTCTCCATGAATTCCCCCCCCCTGAGATAATCACATACCTCCACTCCTCTGTGCAGAGGTCAGAGGTCACGGTTCAGCCTTCGGAGCAGGTTTCAGTTCGGCGTCTTGTTGAAGGACTCTTCAGCAGGGTGATGAAGAGCGGAGGAGGGAGAGTGGGATGTTTTGAAATATCGAACGTGAACAAATGCTCTCGAGGTCGTCCCTCTATCTGTGTTCCCGCCGCTCTCTCAGATCCACGTGTCTCTACACGGGTTCACGCTGCCGACCAGCTGCTCGCCAGTCACACGCCCGTTTGTGTGAAACCGGGTCTGAGCAGCTTCTTTCTGTGGAGATCAAGGACCAGGGTTCATTTCAAAATAAATTACTGCAGGTCCATGCAGGCGTTTGGGGAAAATTGTTTTGCTAATTGAAGTTTAGCCGTCGTTTATTTTTAAAACACTGATGCTCCAATACACAATGCTCAGCTTTTATCACCATTATTTTTAAACAAACCTCTTAGGATGACTCATATCATAAAAGGTTCATAATGAGTTCCCGTTTAATGCCAGTGATTGTTGTGTTTGGAGTGGGTGTACATTTTCTGAAAATGGCATTTAGTGAAGTTTCATTAAAGCTTTTTATGCAACTGCTATAAAACATTGTGGAAAAAATGAAATTCATGTGGTGAGACAGGAAGTAGAAGACGATGTGCTAGGACTCCAGGTCAACGTCACATCTGATGTTTGGTCAGTAAAGACAACTAAAACAGTCACAGTGACGTCATGCAGTGACTGTTTAACTGTGCGAGTCGAGCAGAGGATGAAATTTACAATGTTTATCAGTGAAAATACTGGGAGAATCTGGATATTATGGTCTTTAAACATAAGAGATGAATGTGAATTAACGCCAAGAAAAAGCGAAATATTCAAACCATTCAGCGGCGATGTGAATATGCGACAATTATAAACCAAAGTTTAGCTTTGCATCGTGTGGTTCTTTGCCTCCACATCGTGCCATATAACACACATTTTGATGCTTCACCCTGTACGTCCTTCGTTTCGTTGTCTTTGTAATGTTTGTGTCCTTTGTCAAACAAGACATCGTGGTTTGCCATTCTTGTTACGGCGTTGTGACGCGACGTGGTTGGTTGATGCAAACACTCAGAAACACTCATGTAAAAGCCTGCAAAGAGAACTAACTATTACGTTGGTGACACTAACGGAGAGGAGGACAGGAAGTAGGAAAATAAAAGCCCAGTGTGTGCTACCAGTTTATCTTTCATGCTGCCATCTCTTGTCTCACTGTTTTTTCTCTGAGCTCTGGGATCAGGAGGAACGGTGGCGCTGAAAGTTACAAGCATCCGTCTTGTCCCAGATGGCTCAGCGCTGAGATACGGCATAATCTAATTTCCATCTCCATTACCCAAATAAGTGAGCAGATTAAATTTTCATCTGCATCTAGGGTTTAGGAAATTAAGACGGTGCTGTAACAGAGATGAGTCTTGATTGCTGCTAATGTGATTGTCAGGCCGACGTTTCTCATGGATGATATTCAGTGACGGTGAAAATTAAGAATGTAGCCTATATTTTTTTTATCCTCCACAAAGTGCTTCATTATTCATATTCTGGGGGGAAGTGAAATGAGTTCGAAAATGAAACTGTCTTTGAAAGTTGCACAGGAGGGGGAAAAAAACAGTTCACAGTATAAGATCTTAAAGTAAAACTTTTTCAGATCCAAGTGAAATCAGAAAAATGTGAGTACAGACCCTGGAAATTCTAACCGATAAAATCAATCCTTACAGAAGGAAGAAATCATTAAATATTTACGCAGCTAACAGACATATTTAGCATTATGAATATAATGAAATAAGAACAAAGTTAATTTTCTCCTGATTTGTCCGTCTGAAATTTGACACTTTTGTGTTGAAATGTTCCGAAGAGATGTGGCTTGTGTGTCCAATATAGACTCAAGACTTGCTGCTGCCGCTAGTCTCCTAAAGGGGGCGGAGTCATGGTCTGCAGGTCTCCTAAAGGGGGCGGAGTCATGGTCTGCTGGTCTCCTAAAGGGGGCGGAGTCATGGTCTGCAGGTCTCCTAAAGGGGGCGGAGTCATGGTCTGCTGGTCTCCTAAAGGGGGCGGAGTCATTGTCTGCTGGTCTCCTAAAGGGGGCGGAGTCATGGTCTGCTGGTCTCCTAAAGGGGGCGGAGTCATGGTCTGCTGGTCTCCTAAAGGGGGCGGAGTCATGGTCTGCTGGTCTCCTAAAGGGGGCAGAGTCACGGTCTGCTGGTCTCCTAAAGGGGGCGGAGTCATGGTCTGCTGGTCTCCTAAAGGGGGCGGAGTCCATGGTCTGCTGGTCTCCTAAAGGGGGCGGAGTCATGGTCTGCTGGTCTCCTAAAGGGGGCGGAGTCATGGTCTGCAGGTCTCCTAAAGGGGGCGGAGTCATGGTCTGCAGGTCTCCTAAAGGGGGCGGAGTCATGGTCTGCTGGTCTCCTAAAGGGGGCGGAGTCATGGTCTGCATGTCTCCTAAAGGGGGCGGAGTCATGGTCTGCTGGTCTCCTAAAGGGGGCGGAGTCCATGGTCTGCTGGTCTCCTAAAGGGGGCGGAGTCATGGAGAAACTCACCTGACACACTCGTTGTCTTGGTCTCTGAACCGTCTTTGCTGAATCCAGACGTTTTCATGTTGCTCGTTTGTGTCCGTACTGACAAAGTGGAGACGATCTACAGGTCGACACGTGTATGCATGTTTGGACTCGTGAGGTGTTCACTGTATTTTTAATTTTTTTTCCTGCTGAGGCACGCCAAACCCCGAGTATCTAGTTAACTGTTCTTGTGTGTGTGTGTGTGCTGGTGGCGGCGGGAGGCAGGAGGACGCAGAGGTAGCTGACGAGACCCTCCCCGCTGTATTAACAAACCACATAACAGCACACAGCAGCACCTCCGACTTCTGAGAAAGCTTTGGGTGTGATCATTAGAGAGCAGAGAGCAGAGAGAGGCATCTCCCCGAGGTTCAGCACAATGGAAGGAGTGTCTGCTCCAGCAGGCAGCTAATGAAGGCTGAGAGGACCTGTGGCGGCTCGGTAATTGAACCTCGGGGACATTCTCTCACTCTACATCAGCATTCTGCTCTCCTGAAGTTACACTCGGTCTCATCCTCCTCCTCCTGCTGCTGCTGCTGCTGCTGCTGCTGCTGCTGCTGCTGCTGCTGCTGCTGCTGCTGCTGCTGCTGCTGCTGCTGCTGCTGCTGCTGCTGCTGCTGCTGCTTGGGGACCGTTTTAATGTGCAGGACAAAGGCTTTGTGTTGTTTTGTTGGAAGTGAAGCGAGAGTCCAGGTTGTGAAGATGGAGACGATCCACAAACTGTTGATGGTGCAACATGAATCACGGTGTGTGAACCTCATGAGCTCTAGTGCATTTTCACTGACTGAGCCTGTTGCATGGAGTAGAATTTACAGTCTACGATGTAAACTAAGACGGACGCCACCTCTGTGATGTCACCCACAGGTTAACAAAGAAGCTCCTGACAGTTTCTGACTGAATCCAAATATGGTCAAAGATTCAATTCACTTTTTTTTTTTCAATCTATAGAGTGTAAATTATTCTGTCAATCCCTATAAAACATGCGTAATTACAAAAACGTTGATTGTTATTGTGGCGCTTCTCGCATCTTATTTAAAACCAAAAATAAAAAAGCAGATGACGTGCTTACAGAAAATGTGTTGTCTATTAGTTCATTAGTTTTAGTCAGGATGACATTCAGTATCCCAATGAGTACTATATCGTTTGAATACTAAGTGTGAATCAACCCCAGGCTGCACCTTTAGCTGAATCTTGTACCATTTCAGATTGAAAACCATAGACAAGTAAAAACATGCCAGACTAGGATGATGATTCTTAATGACAGATTGTAGCAGGTGTGTAAATGATTAATAATCAGTGTTATTGGCAGTAATAGAGGGCCCCATGCTCTAGTGGTCAGGAGAGGAACTGCAGCTTCATATTTCAGAGGTTGATGCTCCTTCACCTTGTTGAAACCAGGATTCATCAACACAGAACTAGTTTCTCTGTTTCTCTGTTTCCTGGACTGATGTTTAAGTCGAACCTTCAGTCTTTACTGAGACAGAAGCAACAAAAAGAAAGAACAGTTTGAATCCCTCATCTTACGACGCTCCTCATCCTCTTTGCTCGGCTCGTCACAGCCTGCGAGATGTTTCTGATGTGGATCTGGTGACCCGCCTCAGTGCCGTCACCTCTTGGCGTCGCCGGCGACAGAAACAGACAATCTGGGGGACGTCCATCGTGTCTGTCCCACAGATGGCCCGGCCCAGCTCTCCCTCTGTCCTCTGGCTATCTCGGAGCTATCAAAAAAAAAAAAAAAGAAAATCATCTCCAAAATAAAAACCAGCTTCTCTCCTCCTCCTCCTCCTCCTCCTAAACTTCCCTCAAAGCCCTGTCTGACCTGTCGACTGAACATCCCCCTCCTCCTCATCGTCTCCTCCAGGTTGTTGTAAATAATGTTTAACAACAACAAAATAGCAAAAATAGGTCATGTTGGACACCTCAGCATTATTTAAGGCGGACACAGTTATGGGACATTTTTCATTGTGTCCTAAAAATCTTGTGCAGATGTATGTAATGTGGCGGGGTGGAGGGAAAGATAGGTTCACTCCATCCACCTCAACCCCCCCACAACAACCCCCCCACACATTTCTCTGGTTTTACACTGCAAACACTCTCCAAGAATATTTGTCTTATTTCTTGTCAAAGCTCATCTCTTTCCACTTCAAATAAGACTCATCACCTAAAAATGAACTTGTTTTTAGATCATTTTCAATCGAAATAAGTAGAAACATCTGCCAGTGAAAGAAAGTTTGTTGTGTTTTCTGTGTAAAAAGAAAGAAAAGCTGCTTTTAATGTGATGAGTCTAATTTTTAGTAAAATTAGATTTGTTCTGACTAGAAATAAGACAAATATTCTTTGTAAGATTTAGAGTTTTTGCAGTGCAGGTCGACCCCCAATCGCTGAACCGCCCTTTTTCAAACTAATTTTTTGACTGTTGACACAGGCTCAGATGGGAAACACACAATGGCAAATGATTAACCAAAGGGGGCTGAATTAAAGGGGGACTTATTATGAGACGGGTGCTGGATGATTAATAATCAGTGTTATTGGCTTTAAAGAGGGCCCCATGCTCTAGTGGTCAGGAGAGGAACTGCCACTTCATATTTCAAAGCCTGATGCATCTTTGCATCCTTGCTCAATAGAAAGAACAACGGTTGATCTGCGCTCATTGTTTCCTGGACTGATGTTTCTTGAACCTTCAGTCAAATGGAGAGACGGCTCCCTGAGACATTTTATAGATACATTCCCCTCGCAGGCAGCTGAGCACCGGCAGCGTCAGGCCGCTCTCACTGCATTAAAGCGGCAACTATTCCACTCATCCCTCGGAAAACATCTCACACGTGACTGACAGACGCCATGAGAGGATCTCGAGTTCAAATCATTCTCGTCGTTCTGCTCCGTTGTCGCTTTATTTCTCCCTCCTCTCCTGGGTTTTCCTGCTCCCTCTGATTAAATGCTTTCATGTGCCTCCGCGCCAAATCATCTCCAAAATAAAAACTTATATTCCTCTTTGAGCAACACGATCGATTTCCTCCTCGCTCCAACTCCAGCAGGTTGGAGTCTGAGAGTCTCCGAAGTTTGTTTCAAACTTAGCCTCCAAACGGTATAAAGGTAGATGTTTGTGTTAAAGCTCCATACGGTATAAAGGTAGATGTTTGTGTTAAAGCTCCATACGGTATAAAGGTAGATGTTTGTGTTAAAGCTCCATACGGTATAAAGGTAGATGTTAGTGTTAAAGCTCCATACGGTATAAAGGTAGATGTTTGTGTTAAAGCTCCATACGGTATAAAGGTAGATGTTAGTGTTAAAGCTCCATACGACATAAAGGTAGATGTTTGTGTTAAAGCTTATTCCTTCAAAATAAAGGTAGATGTTAGTGTTAAAGACTCATACGGTAAAAATGTAGATGTTTGTGTTAAAGCTTTTCACTTGTATAAAGGTAGATGTTAGTGTTAAAGAAACATCTGTATAAAGGTAGATGTTTGTGTTTTCTCCTTCAAAATAAAGGTAGATGTTTGTGTTAAAGCTCCTAATTTATAAAGGTAGATGTTTGTGATTAAAGCTCCTTCAAAATAAAGACAGATTTTGTGTTAAATTTACAGTATAAAGGTAGATGTTTGTGTTAAAGCTCCATACGGTATAAAGGTAGATGTTTGTGTTAAAGCTCCTTCAAAATAAAGGTAGATGTTTGTGTTAAAGCTCCATACAGTATAAAGGTAGATGTTTGTGTTAAAGCTCCTTCAAAATAAAGGTAGATGTTTGTGTTAAAGCTCCATACAGTATAAAGGTAGATGTTTGTGTTAAAGCTCCATACGGTATAAAGGTAGATGTTTGTGTTAAAGCTCCTTCAAAATAAAGGTAGATGTTTGTATTAAAGCTCCTTCAAAATAAAGGTAGATGTTTGTGTTAAAGCTCCTTCAAAATAAAGGTAGATGTTTGTGTTAAAGCTCCATACAGTATAAAGGTAGATGTTTGTGTTAAAGCTCCTTCAAAATAAAGGTATATGTTAGTGTTAAAACATCCATACAGTATAAAGGTAGATGATTTGTATTCAAATCTCCATACTGGTATAAAGGTAGATGTTTGCGTTAAAGCTCCATACGGTATAAAGGTAGATTTTTGCGTTAAAGCTCCTCTGATTAAAGGTAGATGTTTGCGTTAAAGCTCCATACGGTATAAAGGTAGATGTTTCGTTAAAGCTCCAGCAACGGTATAAAGGTAGATGTTTGGAAAGCTCCAACGGTATAAAGGTAGATGTTTGGTTAAAGCTCTGACAGTATAAAGTTTGTTTCAAACTTAGCCTCCAAACGGTATAAAGGTAGATGTTTGCGTTAAAGCTCCATACAGTATAAAGGTAGATGTTTGTGTGTAGTGTGATTATAAAGCAGCTCTAGGTTCTATATTAAAACTAAAACCAGCCGTCAGGACTTCCTGTCACTTTGTGATGTCACAACAATGCCCCGCCCCCTCACCACCTGGACCCACCATCCAACAACTTGTTGTGTTTTAGTCTGAAATCTGCTCTATTTCTATTGGATCAGTCAAAAAACAGTCAGCCAATCAGAAGAGAGGCTCAGTAGTCAATCTGCCATAAACCAAATCATCAAACTGTATCGAAAATTAAAAACAAGAATAAAGAGCTGAGACGTCAGTCCTCCACTCGTCATGTTTGTACTCGTCTTTCCTGTTTGTGTCTGAATCACAGAGCGACTCCTCCGACTGGAGCTGGAACATAATCTGTCTCTGAGCGACCGTGGCCACAGATGGAGCTGATGCAGTGAGGAGGATCAGGAGGAGGAGGAGGAGGAGGAGGAGGAGGAGGCCGAGCTCTGCTGCGTTCAGGGACCCTCAGCCTCCCCGGCTGCACCGGCTGCCAGGTAACCGTCCACAGGGCCTGACCGGCTGATCTCCTCCTCCTGGGCCCGGGGGCCCGGGGGCTCGGGGGCCCGGGGGCCGGGAGGAGCTGGCAGGAGGCAGGAGCCCGGCTGTGACGAGGCAGCAGCAGGATTATTGTATTTAGAGACAAGAGAACAACACGCAGAACAAGGACGTCAGAGCTGAGACAGTGACAGAGAGACAGACAGAACCAAACCATGACGTCAGCATCGTCTAAAAGCTTTGATCTGAAGCTTCTGAATCAGGCTCAACTCTGATGATGCTCAGACTTTAACACTTCACACTTCAAACATAAATAACTTTGACTGAGCTGCAGCAGAGAAAACCTGAGAGCAGCAGCATCCTTGTAGAGGATTATTATGTTATTGTTTTATTACTTTATGTCATCTTCAGACAGCAGCACCGTGGTTCAGAGGCTCCAGCCGGTCACAAGTGAAGTGAAAGTTTAACTTCACTCTCTTCTCTTTTGTCCCTAATCCTCTCCTGTAGGATCAGACCAGAACAGACCGAGTCGTCGAGTTTGTTTCGCTCGTGTTTCTTCGTCCTGGATGGAAAGTTGGAGCTCGGTGTCTCCAACCGACCGCGGCTGCTTCAGGAGCTTCTTCATCTTCATCTTCAGATCTGCTGCTGAGCTTCATCATCGTCCGCCTGCAGCAGCTTCAGAGACGCTGGTCACTTCAGAGCCAAACAAATACAGCAGCACTCTGAGGGGAGAGGGGGGGGGGAGGGGGGGGGGGCAAGTGAAAGAAAATGGACTTCTGTGTGCTTGCTAGCAGCAGCAACAGCTTTTTTTTTCTTTTTTTTTTAATCCTAGCCCCAAGCCGTCCTGTGCACTGAAGCAGCTATTACATGGCACCAATTAAGAGGCTGCAGCGCAGCACCTGGTCCTCCCCGTCCTCCCCGTCCTCCCCGTCCTCCTCCCCGTCCCCGTCCTCCTCCCCGTCCTCCTCCCCGTCCTCCTCCCCGTCCCCGTCCTCCTCCCCGTCCTCCTCCCCGTCCTCCTCCCCGTCCTCCTCCCCGTCCCCGTCCTCCTCCCCGTCCTCCTCCCCGTCCCCGTCCTCCCCGTCCTCCTCCCCGTCCCCGTCCCCGTCCCTCCCCGTCCTCCTCCCTGTCCTCCTCCCCGTCCTCCCCGTCCCCGTCCGCTGGCCTTCAGTGGCAGCTGACTATACAGTTCCCCCTGCCAGGTGGTTCCACTTCAATCACATTAGCTAGTCACTGTAGGGTTAATAAAGAGCCTGCCCCCTCCCTCCCTCCCTCCCTCCCTCCCCCCTCCCCCCTCCTGCCTGTTTCTTTTCTGAAGCAAATCTAAAGACTGAGCATTTTAAAACTCGTTAAAATTAAGATCCCTCCGCCGGCGCTGGATAATTAAAGCGGTGGCAGGACGAGCTCCTTGGAATCCAGGGCTAATGTTTCAGGGAGGGAGGGGGGAGGAGGAGGAGGTGGTGGTGGGGGGGGAGGGGGGGGAGTGGGGGTCCCTATCCGCTTAGTAGTCCATTTGTACAAAGAGCAGAGGATCATAATAGACCTTTTCATGGATAGACAAAACAGATGGAGGCCAATTGAAATGAGCCGGGCAGGGGAGACTGTACATATCTGCCCGGATACTGGCGATGTGCAGGGATTCACAAAAACAAGTGGCGAGTGGCGAGTGGCGAGCCAACAGCAGCGAGCAGCAGCGAGTGGCGTTGGCGGCTGCAGCTCCACGCGGCCTTTGTCTGCCGCCGCGTTATCGCACTGAAAACAGCTTGAAAACCACAAACCTTGTAAATAAAGGAGTCGCGGCCGAATGTGTCCGACTCACAATCAATAGTCATTTGTGGAGGCGTCGCCGCGGCAGCAGATGCAGCGGTGACATTTAAAGCTGCTCGGCCTTTTCAGCAGGATGTTAATGCTGCGTCTCAACTTTACCTCCTGTTGCTTTGTTGTCGCCGTCGATTTCTCTCTTCGTTTTGGGAGGAAAGAGAAGGAAAAGTTTGTTGCTTTTCTCTTTTATTCTTTTGCATCGTCTCGTAACCAGCTGAAGGAAAAACAAACCTTTGCTTTCTCACCAGTAAAACTGATTCTTTTAAAGGTTTTCAGCAGCACCAGAGAAATGTTGATGTTTGATTTTAAAACCACAAACTGGTTTTATTTTGCAGTTTAAACTAAGGACAGAGGAGACCTTTTACATCCTGTTTATTCTGAATCAGCTCTTTACGACGGAGTAGTAGGGCCACATTGAGAAAAAACCAAACAAAACACAGACTTCGAGAAGAAAGTCGTACATTTACGGGAATAAAATTGTACATTTCCTAAGAGAAGAAAATCATAACGTTAAGAGAATAAAGTCGTAAATTTATGAGAAAAATTCGTTAATTTACGACTTTGTTCTCGAAGTTTGTGATTTTTATTATTTACTAATGTGGCCTTAAAGCAGATCTCAGTGATCCGGTCGTTTTGTCTAACGCTGCGTTCAAGGCAGGCTTTTGAAACCGTAAGTTACAGCTTCAAGTCACGACTACGACTTTGTAGCGTTCCAGGTAACCTAGGTAACCCGTAGCTCGTGTTTTCACCGTCCTGTTGTCTGTGAAAGTCACTATAACGGCCTCTCGTAACTTCTGACCCGTGAACTCGCACCAGATGGAACCGATACGACTTCACAGGAAGGAAAAACACAAGTTACGAGTTGCCTTGAACGCACCATGAGTTGCCTTGAATGCACACACAGCCCTTCATGCCGTTCTCTCTCCTCATTGGATAACACTTGTATCCCACAAGGAAAGTTTTCTCCTGGTTTCCAGCAGAGCAGAGTGACGGAGAGACCAGACACTCTATGGAAGTGATGCTGACCATGGAAAATAGGAACATTTAGGACTTAGAGGAACTAAAACATTCAGCTGAGATCTGCTTTAATACTCCGTTGAACCTTTTCATAACCCAAGACTCACGACTTGAGCCAAACATGGATGTTCTACTTTTCTTCTGCACCCATCGACGTGTTTGTGGCCTATCAATAAAGTTTGGAGAATTTCAAACTTGTTTTAGCTGCAGAGCATCAGGTAGAAACTCACCAGTGAATCAGTGAAGTTAAAGGAATAAATGATGAAATAAAACCTTTAATTGTCTTGACGTGGTGACGTGTGGAATCTGAAGCAGCTAAACTCCAACATTATCACAGTTTTAAATGACAAATAACAATTATTACCATAAAAAAACATTTAATATGATGTAATGATTTCACATTGACTCTCAGTGTTTAGTCTTTCAATCAGCAGAATGACAGAATAATAAATAAAAAACCAGCTCAGATTCTCCGTGTTCTCTCTGTGGATGTATTTTATGTGTGTCGTCCTCAGAAGCATCACGAGACACATCAAAGCCCCGAGGCCGAGCTGGAGATGGAAGGAGAGAGGAGGGGGGAGGAGGAGGAGGAGGAGGAGGAGGAGGAGGAGGAGGAGGAGGAGGGAGCGCAGGATGCCCGCACTTTAATCTTCTTTATCCGCTGATGTGAGGACAGACCGTCCCAAATTCCATTTATACGAGAAATACTGATGCAAAAAGGTCTTTATACCAGAGTGAACAAATTGGGATGCAAATGCGCAGCCTTTGAACTGTGTAAAGTGGCATAATGGGATGATCCATAAATTATTAATCAGTGTTGGTTTAGAGCTGAACCCAGAGGACTGAGGCTGACATCACCGCCGCTACACAAACCCCCGAAACACACAATCTCCTTCTGAGGAACACCGTTTAATGCAAAAAGGAAGGTTTATAAGGAAAAATAGTAATAATAATAAATAAACACTGTGAAAACCATGCAGCGTCTTTAAATGCAACATGTTCGAAGGCATCTTTTCCAAATTCCAGAGGAGCAGAGGACACAAAGAAAATAAATGACAGTGATCAGATGAATTTAAAAGCTGGATTGTATGTATTTTTACATGTATTTCCCTCTAAAACAACTCTGTGTGGTAACGTTGTGTTATTATCTCATAGCGTGGTGAATGTGCAGGTCACAACTTGTCCACCAGAGCGTTGTGGAGTTGTTGGATTGTGTATTTGATGAGGGAAACCAAGAAATCCCATAATGAGCCTCCGTAGCGTAGCTCTGAGCAGCTCACGGCTCTGCTCCACCGTTCTAAAAATAGCTTGCACCACCAACAATTAAAGGTAACGAAACAGTTTCTTTTCCAACTTGTAACTTGGACAAGTTTGACTTTGACGTCCAACTTTAATGGAACAAACCATTATTTTTCTGCCGTCAACAGGCGCAGAGGTCGGGTCATAGTGAGGGCAGCCTGGCAGGCGAAACCCAGGGCAGCAGAAAAACAACTATAGAATAAAAGACGTAAATGTTTCATCACTGTAAATGAACCCCGCCCCCGTAAGAAGTGATAAAAGACTCAGGACAACAGAAGATAAATGTTTCTGCTGCAGTCGGTCGTTCTCTTTCTCTCAGCGTCGTCAGAGTGAATCCAGATGAAATTGCTCGTTAAATCGGACTCGGCTCCTGGGTCGCACTAATCTCCCAGTGCTACCCTACCTACCTGCCCTCGGACCCCCACATGGGGGGCCTCTCGTATTGTTTGGAAGCTGGATTAGCGTCGCTCCGAGTGACTCGGCATTATTGTGCTGCGTTGTGGAACTCCAACGCCGACTTTCCATGGGGATCCACGCCACATGCCGTCATAGACTAGCGCTCTAGCTAGCAGGCAGGCAGCAGCAGAGCCGGAGTGGAGGATGATGGGCTGGCAGGCTGCTGGGCCCCCCGAGCCAGAGCACACTGTAAAAAAAACTATTAAAAACACACCCTCCTCCCAGCACAGTCAGGGTTTTATCTCAAGAAAACAAAACAAGATGCAAATATTCTTACTTTTCATGGATAATGCTCTCAGATTATGCACAATGAGTGTAAACATGTTTTTCTACACCAACACAGACAAGACACAGGGCCCCCCACCAGGAATTTCCTGCTTTTTAATAATGTATTATTGTCATGTTTTCCATAAAACCCCATGGGGATGCAGCCATCACCCTGTCTCCAATTACATTTATATATTTTTTAAAAGCTTTTGCTAAATGGGCTTTGTCGTTCCCCCAGCGCTATGTTCAAAACAAAATGAAATCAGCTGCAGAGAACAAATAAATGTTTGTAAATGTACACAACACCATAAAATTATCACTTACATGTTCTGTTGTATTGAGAAAATAAATGTGTTTCTATTAAAGCGCCATAGATATTTGTATTAAGGCTCCTTCAGATTAAAAGTAGATGTTTGTATTAAAGCTCCTTCAAAATAGAAGTAAATGTTTGTTTTGAAGCTCCTTCAAAATAAAGGTAGATGTTTGCATTAAAGCTCCTTCAGAATAAAAGTAGATGTTTGTATTAAAGCTCCTTCACAATAAAAGTAGATGTTTGTATTAAAGCTCCTTCAGAATAAAAGTAGATGTTTGTATTAAAGCTCCTTCAGAATAAAAGTAGATGTTTGCATTAAAGCTCCTTCAGAATAAAAGTAGATGTTTCTACCCTTAAAACCAGCCGTCAGGACTTCTTATGACTTTGTGATGTCACAACAAAGCAGTCACTAAAGCGTCAAGATGAGTTGTTTGATTATTTTTCGTGATCGTGTTATGTGCAGCTGTGTTTTGTCTCCCCTGTCTCTCTCTCTCTCTCCTCTGCCTGACACTGAAGATGTGGTTTTAGCCGACTTGTTTTTTTTTTTTAGCCGACTCATTTTTTACAGCGTGCGTGCGGTGGCCAGACTCGGAGCAGCTGGTCAGTTAGCAGGCCACATCAGCGTCAGGCCGCCTCACTGATAATGGGATTAGCTTAAGCCAGGCAGCAGGGAAAGCAGAGAGGGAAGGGGAGGAGATGAGTGGGCATGGAAGAAGGGAGGGGGAGGGGGAGGGGGGGGGGGGGTAACAATCGCCACTGTAAGCAAACAATACAAGCTTCACTTTGACCCCCAAAAGCCATAGCTGCACAGTGCAGGGTGGGGCTACTGCAGGTATGTCGGAGCTCAGCAGACCCAGGATCAGCCTCGGCTTCAGGTTCAACCATGGACAGGAAGAATCAGTTATTTATGTATTTACTTTATCACTAAAGTTATTTGAAAATCTGTGGATAATTAAAATAAAAAATAAAAAGTTCAGTTTGGCCTCTGACCTGCTGCAGATTCACACTCTCCTACAGGAACTGCAGTTGGCCTCGGTGGGTGGGCGGGGCTTTGGGTGGTGACTGCTTTGTTGTGACATCACAAAGTGACAGGAAGTCCTGACGGCTGGTTTTAAGGCTCAGTTCCTGAATCCAGGCTGTGTGCATTTCTCTGTGGACTGAGGCTTTGATACTTTCACAGTATTAATATAGAACCTAGAGCTGCTTTATAATCACACTACACATGAACTACCTTTATACTGTATGGAGCTTTAACACAAACATCTACCTTTATACTGTATGGAGCTTTAACGCAAACATCTACCTTTATACTGTATGGAGCTTTAACACAAACATCTACCTTTATACCGTATGGAGCTTTAACACAAACATCTACCTTTATACTGTATGGAGCTTTAACACAAACATCTACCTTTATTTTGAAGGAGCTTTAACGCAAACATCTACCTTTATTTTGAATTAGCTTTAACACAAACATCTACCTTTATTTTGAAGGAGCTTTAACACAAACATCTACCTTTATTTTGAAGGAGCTTCAACACAAACATCTACCTTTATTTTGAAGGAGCTTTAACACAAACATCTACCTTTATTTTGAAGGAGCTTTAACACAAACATCTACCTTTATTTTGAAGGAGGTTTATCTACCTTTATTTTGAAGGAGCTTTAACACAAACATCTACCTTTATTTTGAAGGAGCTTTAACACAAACATCTACCTTTATTTTGAAGGAGCTTTAACACAGACATCTACCTTTATTTTGAAGGAGCTTCAACACAAACATCTACCTTTATTTTGAAGGAGCTTTAACACAAACATCTACCTTTATACTGTATGGAGCTTTAACACAAACATCTACCTTTATTTTGAAGGAGCTTCAACACAAACATCTACCTTTATTTTGAAGGAGCTTTAACACAAACATCTACCTTTATACTGTATGGAGCTTTAACACAAACATCTACCTTTATTTTGAAGGAGCTTTAACACAAACATCTACCTTTATTTTGAAGGAGCTTCAACACAAACATCTACCTTTATTTTGAAGGAGCTTCAACACAAACATCTACCTTTATTTTGAAGGAGCTTTAACACAAACATCTACCTTTATTTTGAAGGAGCTTTAACACAAACATCTACCTTTATTTTGAAGGCGCTTTCATACAAACATCTACCTTTATTTTGAAGGAGCTTTAACACAAACATCTACCTTTATTTTGAAGGAGCTTTAACACAAACATCTACCTTTATTTTGAAGGCGCTTTCATACAAACATCTACCTTTATTTTGAAGGAGCTTTAACACAAACATCTACCTTTATTTTGAAGGAGCTTCAACACAAACATCTACCTTTATTTTGAAGGAGCTTTAACACAAACATCTACCTTTATTTTGAAGGAGCTTCAACACAAACATCTACCTTTATTTTGAAGGAGCTTTAACACAAACATCTACCTTTATTTTGAAGGAGCTTTAACACAAACATCTACCTTTATTTTGAAGGAGCTTCAACACAAACATCTACCACTTTGTTCCTTTCCCGTCCTCCATCCTCCGTCCTCCTCCACTTCCTGTCAGCACACGCCTGCCTGGACTTCTGGGAGCCATTTGGATATTTTTTGCAGCGCTCGCCCTCCGCCCCCTCCGCTCACCTGCCGAGGAGGCGGTTGAACCACACTGGGCTCTAATAGGCTCGCAGCAGCTCTATTATCATAGCCAATCTCAGTAGATTGAGGCTTCATCTTGTGCCGCGCCGACCGCAGCAGCCTTTTTAATGGCCCAAGTCTTTGCTGAGGGGAGCCGCTAATAACCGCATCAATACCAACTGCAATTTTTGGTGTGATGAGAAAGCCCTGAAGTCGACATATTACTTCCTCTAAACCAGCAGCAGCAGCGGCAGAAGTACTGCCACATAATTTCACCCTAAAAGCCCCCGGCACTCCTGCTGAGGGCTGGAGAGGATTTCAGGGGGATTGATCTGCGAGAGAGAGATGGATGTGTGAAAGCTCCGAGCCGCCTATTGATCGGAGACGAGTCCATGATACATTAAAAAAAAAAAAAAAAAAGATAGCCCCTCCTTAATCCTGGTCTTTAATCAGAACAGAGACCGGTCCTCTTCAAAATAATCTGCAGCCGACTGAAATGTCATATTAAGAGATGTTCTATAAAAGGTGTGAGACGACTGATGTGGGACAAATTGCTGCACTTATGAGAAGACAAAAAAAAAATGAGTTGGTGTCAAGTGGAGAGACGGAAAACTTCCAGAAAACTTCCAGCTTCAGTGATGTCCTGGTGTTGGACTTAAAGGAATAGTTCAACATTTTGTCAAATTGGTCCATCACCATAATCCCTATCCCTCAGTGCAAGCTATTTTTAGAACGGCGGAGCAGAGCCGTGAGCTGCTCAGAGCTACGCTACGGAGGCTCATTATGGGATTTCTTGGTTTCCCTCATCAAACTCATCAAATACACAATCCAACAACTCCACAACGCTCTGGTGGACAAGTTGTGACCTGCACATTCACCACACTATGAGATAATAACACAACGTTACCACACAGAGATTAAAGACCAACACACACACACTGTGTATAGGATGTATTGTGCATGTAAAGAGATTCACACACAAACAAACTGACTGCTGCAAACAGATCACCACACACACACACATTTTTCCCATGAGGCACCTGACACATGCAGCTGCCCGCGGCTCTGACATGTTCATACATGTCATTCCAACATGCTGTCGAGAGGCATTTAGGACAACACACACACACACACACACACACACACTGATGCTGCTTTCAGGGACTTGTTGTATTGTCTCTGGTTAAAGGGATAGTTCGACATCACCATAATCCCTAAAGTCATAGCAGTAGGTTTGTTACCTTTAATTGTCACTGCAAGCTGTTTTTAGAACGGCGGAGCAGAGCCGTGAGAAACTTTCAAAGTAGCGCTCAGACAGAATAACTTCATCCCGTTGTTCCCACCGTCTCAACACTTTCCTTTCAAGATGCTATACTCCTTTCCCTGTGATCACATCACACAGGTGACCCCTGTGGGTGACCCCCCCCCACCGTTAGCCTGCTAACAGTGTTGCAGCGGTTTCACCACTGATCTTAGTCTCGTTATGCAGATGATGCCGTAGTAATGAACAGAGTCGTCCTCCCATTAACAGGGTTGGACTGACGGGGCTGCAGCAGGGGCTTCTGGGAGTCTGACAGCTCTTAGGAGGGGCCGGGGGGGGGGGGGGGGGGGCGGTGTGGGGGGGGGGGGGTGGCGGTGGCAGCAGGGGCTGCTGGGAGCTGCTGGTGCCGTGGAACGATGCCTGAGCTGCCAGCAGCACTCCTCCACTTCTAGCTACTGCATCGGACACAAGCTGACCCCCCCCCCCCCCCAACACACCCTCACCCCCCCCTCATCATCATCATCACCCTCCACCCCCCCCAACACACACACACACACACACTCGGCCAGCCGTGCCTTTGTCTGGCATGTCCACATGCATCTGTTCTGCATGGCAGCGTTGGCACTGACAGTCTGCTATTGTTGCCCCCCCCCCCCCCCCCCCCCCCCTCCTCCTCCCTCTAACCCCCCTCCCTGGAAAAAAAAGAGGTTCACCCCCTTCAGCAGTCGACACAGCCACAGTTTGGGGTAATTGCTGGTCCTAATTAGTTCACACACACACATAAACACACACACATTTGCCAAAAACACTGATTAAACAGTTGAATCCTATTAAAGGGAAGCTCCGCTCAAACAAAGAGGGTTTTTTCTCCAAACTCCATTGTTCTTCTCATGAAGTGAAACAGACCAGACTCGGTTTGTAACAGTTGTGATGACGACGAGCGGTCGAGCTCGTCTAAAACAAACCAACCTGCTGCTGCTGCCGACGTGTTTGTTGTCGCTCCACAGCCAATAAACACAAACACACAGACACACAATAACTAAGCAGCAGGTTCATTTGAAATTTTCGGCAAACCTTCAATTTACAGGCTGCTAATTACATGATAATGTCAAGAAACATCCAACAAATAACAATTAATTGCATCATAATGTCTAGAATTAGCCTAGAAGTAACGATTGTGTAGAAATTGATTGTATTTGACAGTTACAAGGACTTGGTGGAGAAAAATTCTGGCCTTTCGTCAAAAATCCAAAGCAAAGCATTTGTAATCCTTCGCCTTTATGAAAAACATGACATTACTGTGAAATTGACTGTTATTTCTAAGCTTTTTCTTGACATTTATGCAATTAATTCTTATTTCATGACATTATCACATACTGCAGTTAGCGGCCTGTAAATTAAAGGGTCACCAAATATTCTTCACCAATCTCTCTTAAAAGAAACAGAAAACTAATTTCAAACATATTAAACTGATGAAATGAATCGACTGTGAATTAGAATCAATATTTTGACGTTTCTGTGAAAATAAACTGCAGCTTTAATGTTTCTATTTAAGGAAACCAACAGGTCATTGAAGGTCTGACTCCGCCCACCTGTCACAGCATGATGTCATGACTGTGACAGGTGGGCGGAGTCAGACCGTGATGATGTCACTGAGTATTTTCCTCTGACCTGCAGGCGGCGATAAAGAGCCACAAACACAGGAAGGAAAAGTCTGAGCTGTCAGAATGAGTCAGGATGATATATTCTATATTTCTTTCTTATATTAATCAGGAAACAACAAGTCTTTTCCAGTTTAAAGTCAACTTTATGCTCCGTTATGTTTTGTTCTGGGAAGAAATTCAAAAACTTTGGATGAGACCTGAAGTTATAATATTTTTTCAAACTTGCTTTGCTTTTCACAGAACCACAGGTGTCTCCACAGGTGATAAATAAATGATGTAACCAGGCTGTAAACACGCTCCATCCATCCTCACGGTTGATCCCTCTCCTGATCTGAACTCGCCTCGCTTCAGTCCTGTTGCTTTAAGCTGCAGGCGGCCGTTGTCATGGACGCTGTAACCTGATAGTAATCAGGGCTTCTCGTGGGGGGGGAATACGAGCAGCACCTCCACTCAAAATAATCGTCGGAGCGTGGCCCGGTCGGCTCCCAGGAGCCCCGACACCACCACAGCCCTGATTTAATCTGCTCATTGTGACACGGAAAAATACTGACAAAATACATCAGCAGGTCGGAGCTGATCTGCATTGTTCATCATAAACCTCCAATTAACAAGAATACACGGTTCATTTATTAGCTATTCAAAAAGAAAAACAATGTGGTTTGGTTATGGAATGAAAATAAAAGAAGCTCATTAATATTTTATTGTTATTTATGATAACAGAGTTTTGCAACTTTCTCCTCTTTGTCTTCACACTGTGGTGGAAACTTTCTGCATTTTGTGTTAAAGCTCCTTC
This sequence comes from Decapterus maruadsi, assembly GCA_030347415.2. Taxonomy (NCBI): domain Eukaryota; kingdom Metazoa; phylum Chordata; class Actinopteri; order Carangiformes; family Carangidae; genus Decapterus; species Decapterus maruadsi. The sequence continues at coordinate 25,001,471 of CM064891.1, forward strand.
AAAATAAAGGTAGATGTTTGTGTTAAAGCTCCTTCAAAATAAAGGTAGATGTTTGTGTTAAAGCTCCTTCAAAATAAAGGTAGATGTTGGTGTTAAAGCTCCTTCAAAATAAAGGTAGATGTTTGCATTAAAGCTCCTTCAAAATAAAGGTAGATGTTTGTGTTAAAGCTCCTTCAAAATAAAGGTAGATGTTTGTGTTAAAGCTCCTTCAAAATAAAGGTAGATGTTTGTATTAAAGCTCCTTCAAAATAAAGGTAGGCGTTTGTATTAAAGCTCCTTCAAAATAAAGGTAGATGTTTGTGTTAAAGCTCCTTCAAAATAAAGGTAGATGTTTGTATTAAAGCTCCTTCAAAATAAAGGTAGATGTTTGTATTAAAGCTCCTTCAAAATAAAGGTAGATGTTTGTGTTAAAGCTCCTTCAAAATAAAGGTAGATGTTTGTATTAAAGCTCCTTCAAAATAAAGGTAGATGTTTGTATTAAAGCTCCTTCAAAATAAAGGTAGGCGTTTGTATTAAAGCTCCTTCAAAATAAAGGTAGATGTTTGTGTTAAAGCTCCTTCAAAATAAAGGTAGATGTTTGTGTTAAAGCTCCTTCAAAATAAAGGTAGATGTTTGTGTTAAAGCTCCTTCAAAATAAAGGTAGATGTTTGTATTAAAGCTCCTTCAAAATAAAGGTAGATGTTTGCGTTAAAGCTCCTTCAAAATAAAGGTAGATGTTTGTATTAAAGTTCCATACAGTATAAAGGTCACTTTGTGATGTCACAACAAAGCCCCGCCCCCTAACCACCTGGACCCACCATCCAACAACTTGCAGGTTTTGGTTTCTCTGAATGTTTTATTATGAAATTTGAGCCAATCAGAAGAGAGGCTCAGAGCCTCCTCCTCTCTTCTGATTGGCCGACACCGACCTGTTGTTACTAGAGCTCCAGAGAGAAGATGGAAAACTAGACTGAGAAGGTTTTTAGATCTACTCATGGATCAACTCTAAAACATAAAACACAGGAGAAAATAAGACATTTAAGAGTCTGGAGTGTTTCAGCCAGTTTGTTGTATGAACTTAAAGTCAAATACTAATTTGTTTCATTCACAAAAATGTCTGATCTGCATATATAACATGGGTGTAACACTTTACTGTGTTGCTGTATGTGGCCTGTGTGCAGCTCCGTGTCTGTGTGTGAAGCTGAGACTGTGATTCTGTTTCTTCTGGACTCATTTCTCGAGCCACAGCGCCACCTGGGGGTCAAAACGACGACGTTCTTGACTTCACCCCCAGAGAAAACCAGTCCAGATCCTCAGCATCAGGTCTCAGGTCCACGGTTCATCTCCTCAAACTGTCTGATAACGTGTGGTGTAAAAACCCACTGAGTTTATGGAGGAGGAGGAGGAGGAGGAGGAGGAAGAGGATGAGGAGGAGGAAGAAGAAGAGAGAAGACAGTTGGCAAGTGAATATCTTTCTACAAAACAAAACGTTGAAAACTGCAAACTACAAAAAAAAGTGTTTCGGAGGAAAATCTCATACTAAATGTTTGTTTGTCTTACATTTATCTCTATATTTACCAAATTTCCCACATTTGTTTGTTTGTTGTTGTTTTTTTTAATTTAATTTAAGTTACATTTGTTTAAAGCAGCAGATGTGTCCTTTATTAAATGCACATTTGAAACGATTGGAAAAATTATGATTATTAGATTATGAATTTTAAATGTATTGATTGAATGAACCCTTTAAGATTCATTTTGAACCTTTTTTTCTTTAAGTGTGATTTTTTTTTAACCTTAATTAATTATTCTAATCTGTGATGGATGTTTGTTTCTCATCGTCTCCTGTGATAAATACATGTATATTTCATCTGCAGTTCTCTGGTTCCGCCACCAGGAGGCAGCACAGGACCAGGAATCAGAGCCCGCAGGATTTTACCGGAAGTCTCCAGCACGTGCTCGGCTCCTCCTCCTCCTCCTCCTCCTCCTCCTGACTGGTGTTTGTGTTCAGAGTTCAGTTCGTCTGGAGCTTCGTGCACAATCATGGTGAGTTCACACTTTTTACACGCTCGTGCTGCCTCGGAGTGAATTAAAGACATGAAGAAGAGGAACTTACTGTGTTGGTGCTGCTGCAAACAGAAGAAGAAGAATCAGGAAAAATGTTGCTTTCACTTTCAGTCTGTGCTTCTTCACTCCAGTCCAGAAGAAATGTTTTACTTTTACTCCGTCTCTTGAGTTTATAGAAGAATATTCACCACAAAACACAAGATTTTAAAGTGTGATGGATCATTTATGTTTATACATTAAACTACAGCCTCATCCTGGCACAGAGTCAGAATAACAGTAATTGTTATGATGATTATTACATTACATTACACTACATTACAGTAGCTCGGGGAAAGCAGAATATAAAGAGGACATAGAGATAGAAAATAAAGATAAAATAAATTATAAATACTGAAATATATCAAAATAAACCAGAAAAAAAAACTATATAAATCTATGAATTTGACATTCATAACAAACATTTACCTTAACTCTTTTACGTTCTTCCTCCTCCTCGTCTTCCTCTTAAAGAGACGACGTCGACGAATCAGATCTTAGTGAGGTCAGCTCATTAACATGAAGGTCACATGACTCCTCCCCCCTCCCCCACCTGTGGGGTCAGAGGTCAGGCTGGTGTTTGGTTAGGCACAGTAGGATCTGGTTAAAGACCTGAATGGACCACACACACACACACACACACACACACACACACACACACACTCTGAACATGTTGTGTGTGTGTGTGTGTGTGTGTTACCCAGAGTTCCCCTGCAGCCGGCTCGGCCCTGCAGGTCCACGCCGCGCGCTTCGGCCCGGGTCAGGAGCTGCTGAGTTCCCTGCGGTCGTTCGTGGAGGAGCGGCGGCTGCGAGCGCCCTTCATCATCACCTGCGTGGGCAGCGTCACCAAGGCAACGCTGCGGCTCGCCAAAGCCACCGCGGGAGACACCAACCATGTGAGACGTGTTTTTGTTTTTTGTTGCTTTTTCATTCTGCACCGTTCAGACCGTCCTTACCCAGCATGCTCTGCGGGGAAATGTGAACGCGCATCCATGACATTTAAAGGGATAGTTCAACATTTTGTCAAATTGGCCCATCACCATAATCCCTATAGTCATAGCAGCAGGTTCGTTACCTTTAATTTTCGGTGCAAGCTATTTTTAGAACGGTGGAGCAGAGCCGTGAGCCGTGAGCTGCTCAGAATTCTGTTGTCATGTTGAAACATAAACAACAAGGCGGGCGGTAGTAACTTGCTCCCGACTCGTCCGTCAGGTGCTGAAGCTCAGCGGCCGGTTTGAAATCGTCTCCCTGGTGGGGACGCTCGGCCCGCGCCCGCACCTCCACATCTCCCTGTCGGACGACGAGGGTCGGACGCTCGGAGGTCACGTGCTCGGCGACCTGGAGATTTTCACCACGGCCGAGGTGGTGGTGGGCGAGGCGCTCGACCTGCACTTCACCAGAGAGATGGACCCACGCACCGGGTTCCCCGAGCTGGCGGTCGGACGGCGCTCGCAGACGGACGAGTCGACCTCGACGTCACCGGACACGCAATGACCACGATGGAGTCTGTTTTGTAATAAAAGGATCTTTTTTTCTATGTTGTTGTTGAGTTTATACTTTAAAGCCCCAGTGTGTAACTTATGTGGCTTTTTACAAATGAAAGCTTCGTCGTACCTTAGAATGAGTCGTTACAAATACGTAAGTGGGCGACGCACCGAACCGTGGCGGCCATGTTGCATCGCCATTTTTTACGTTGACTGACCGCGTGACCGTCAGTGAGAATGTGTAAGGATTGATTTCAAAATGATGAAGTGGAGACTGGCTCGACCGCACTGGTTAAACCAAACAGGGTTCGACGCTACTCGCAGGATTTTGAAATCTCATTACTTTATTTAGGCTACTTAACTTTATTTGTTTATTTAGTCGCGACAATGCATATTAATGGACAGTGAGTGCTAGAATAAAACAATACAACAAATTAACATAAAAAGTCCATAAAGACAGAGGACCAGTAGATGAGAGAAGAAGTACATTTACATAGTTACAGGAGGGTTGGACGTGATTCTTTGATTTGTAAAAATATATAATCTATACAGCTGCCTACAGTTGCGATTGACATGATTCATTTAAATATTAGGCTAGAATATATACAGTATATCTATACAGTTGCAAAATATTCAAAAAAAAATGGAAGAATTACTCAGAAAACTGAAGAAACTCCTAAGAAAAAACTGAAAAACAAATCAAATAATTAAAAAAACATTTTCTTTTTTCTCTTATTTTCAAGTACATTCAGTAGAAAGGTGACTTGTCTGCTTTTATTTTTATTGGATAATTGAAGTTTGATTGAAAGGCATCAGAAATGCCATCTAAAAGATTTTTTCTTTTTGCCTCCTACAGTTATTTGTTACATGTTGAACAAACTCTTCTTATGTTCTATTTTTGCTCATGTCATGTTCATGAAAATCAAAAATCTTAAAATTGTAGAACATTTAATATAAATTCAAGGTGTTTTTATGAACTGACTCGTATTTTTACCAAATTTATTTTTACAGTGTTGTTTATTGATCAGTTTGAACATTGTATCAATGTCGCTCGGCCTGCAGCTTCCACACAGTGAGCAGCAGCCAATAGGAGGAGGGGGGGGGTGTACTCTGTGGGGGAGGGAGGGGCAGCTTTTTGCTAATTGATGTTAAACTGAGCTGCAGCCTTTCAGAGCCTCTGACCCCCCCTGGTTGTGACAAGACAAAGCGAGAACCCCCCCATGGATTAACCGTGACCTCGGTGAAGAAAGGAGGTCTGGTTGGGGGGGGTCAGAGGGAGGGGAGGGGGGAGTGGTAACAGCCTTTTAATGGAGTTTAATTGGTGCTGCTGACGGACGGTTCGCAGACCGTTCATTTGTCTCATCAACAGAAATATAGTTTATTTTAGATTTTAGCATCTCTTCTTTCCAGTGAAGCAAAGAATTGATTTACAACAGTATCTTCAGACGAAAAACATTTATTTTATTACAAGCTTTTAGTTTTTAATTGTTTTTTATAATTTGCACCATGACCTCCTATTTGTCTTTTTGTGCTTTTATATGTATTTTACGTGTATTTCTTATGTAATGTTGTGCTTTGTAGTGTTTTTGTGATGCACATTGATTTGTTACATGAAATGTTCTAAAATAAAAATTGAATTGAAATGAATTGAGGACGTGCAGTGTTGAATTTGACACAGTTTGTATGCACAAAAATTGGGGGGAAAATGAAAAGAAATTGGTTTGTTACAGTAGCATTTTAGCATACAGGGTAAAAAAAAAAAAAGTATAAATATAAAAAAACGGAGGGAGACATTCTGTACAGTTATGTGCCAAATTATTTCAAGAGAAAATAAAAAGAAAGAGCGCAGAGTGTTGGATTGTGGATTCAAGAAACACATACTTTCTTAAATTCACCCTTTTAAGGTATTTGCAGATGTAACAATACCAAAGTGTTTTATGTCTAAATATTCAGAAAAATCTCAGCTCTACACCGACGTCCATTTTTATCAAAGAACACTGTAGAGAGAAATGATTTAGGTCAAATGCTGCTTTTTGAAAAAATTCAAATCCCTTGTGAAAACACACCTTCAGTCTTGAGGACAAACTGTTTTGGTGCTTGAAATAGGTTTACTGATGTCTTTGCTTCACAAAAGCAGTGGAATATATGAATAAAATAATAGATGAGTGTAGAAAATAAGTCTAAAATTAAATTTTGAACATAAATGTTGTCTGTCATTCTGTTTTCACCAAATGTCTCAAATGTGAGATAAACATGGCTGAATAACGACTATAAATATACATACATTTACATATACATATACTTACATATCAAGCTTCATGAGATGTGTAAATGAGTATGAGCTTTTTTTTCTCCAAACAAAATATTTACTAAATACACATGACAGAAATTAAGTTCTGGACTTATTAAAGATAGGCTATGTATTTGTGTGTTTTATATTAGCTTTAATATATGAGATTAAAATTGCACATTTTATTAAAATAAAAAAAGACTGGTTAAAAACTTTGATTTCAAGTTAAATTCGATATTAGATGTTGTCTTTTGGTTAAATTGGGTTAAGAAGTGATTTTTCCAGCTAAAAAAAACCCCATAATTTTATTCAGGTTCATTTTTTTATGATGCTATGATGTGATAGGTTCATTGTTGAAGTTCAATGTTGAGAACAAACCTACGCTCTTGGATTTATTTCCTTCAGACAAAGGGCAACAGTGTCAGGTGACTCCAGGTTGTGGTCGATGTCCAGGTGAGTTTCACCTGCAGGTTTGAATGAAACCTCTTCTTGGTTTTTGTTTGATGACAACAAAAACCTTTTCAACCGATCACATCTTAAGAGTTATTTGTCTAAATCTAATTCCACGTTCAAACTGCAGCTCTGAGGGTTTTAAAAACTTTCTGGACTCAAATTTAATGAGGAACCAAAAACCAAGTTCAAGTCTGCGTTCGTCCAATCAGCTGCTGCAGTGGAACCAGAAACTGATCGTGTGTCTGAGTCCGGGGCGGCCGTCGCTGCTGCAGCAGGAAGAGGACGAAGCCACGACATTAAAGCCAGCCGAGCTACAAAGCGTCGGCGCTGCAGCTTTGTGCTTTTGTTTTGCGGCGTTGACGCAGCATGGTGGCCGCCAGAGCGTTGGTGGTCTGCTGCCTGCCCCACTGCCCCCCCAGGGGGATGAGGGAGGTGGGGTGGGGGGGGGGCAGATTTAGACATCCAACTAAAAGCAGCTCAATCCTCCGCCCTGACAAATTAGAGGGCGACGAGGCCAAAGCTGGATGGATCTGAGATGAAGCTGTTTGATCCAGAGACGATTCTCAACCCTCGTCTTTCCTCCTCCTCTGTCAGATTTGATTAAACAGATTTTCTTGTTTTTCCATCGTGGAGTTTCCTCAGTGTGTGTTTGTGTGAAGAAGCAGTGAAGTGATGTTTGTTGTTGGCGGACGTGGCGCTGCTGTTTGCAGATGACACCCCGCTGCGAGGGACCAATTACATCAGACTGCGAAGCTGAGTCGACTTTAATCTGTGCAGCTGCAGAAGGAACAACCTGAACATCAGAGAGTCGCTGCTCTGATGTTTGAGTACGAAACATCATCATCACAGTTTGAAATGTTCTGACGCTCCGACGGCGATAGACCTGTCGACCTTCAGATGGAAACGGCCTCGCACCACTGATGCTGACGAGAGCTAATGAACAACTGATCGTTTGTGTCAGTGGAGGGAGACAAGCAGAGACTAAGACTAAGGCTCAGTCCCAATTCTCCCCCTTAGCCCTAGCCCTTAGCCCTTCCCCTTAATTTTGCGCGTCCATGTGAGGGTTAGTGGTGTCCCAATTCTATTTCTGGTCAAGAGCTAGGGTTGGGGTTGTTGTTGTTGCCCTAGAAATCAAGATGATCTAGGAGCTCAAATCAGTCTGGACAACAGATTTCCCATGAATCTGGTGGATCCATGTGTTGAAATGACAGAACGGAGTTCAGGAGATTTACTGTTAATTTGGCATTAAATTATTTATTTTTAGAGTTATGACACTCTTGTTTTTGTTTTTATTAGTTATTAATTTCTTATTCAACCAGTTTTTGTTTTGTTTTGTTCCGTTTATTCTATGTTCTAGTTATTAACGTTAACGTTCAGTTACCGTTAATAATGTACATTAGCTGTTGCTTATTCAGTTGTTACATCACAAAGTATGTCCCCCCCACACACACACATTTGTTGCAGACCAAAGTTGCGCATCAGATGTGAAATTACATGTTTTCAGTCACGGTTCACATTCACACTCGTTTGTTTTCACTCCGGTCCAAACGTTCCGGTACACAGCTGTGCATGAACGGGATTGTTTTCAAGTATCCATGACAACTCACCGGAGACCGGTGGGACGTCCCTCAGTCTTGAAAATGAAACGGCGAAATTGCTTAATGTTATGACTCCTATGTCATTATTCTGTTGGAAAGCACATTGTTTACCGTACTGTTATGCTTATTTGATTATGCTAGCTTCAGCTAGTTGTTTATTTTGTAATGCCGAGCAAGCACTTCTACTTCCTGTAATCGCATCAGTCTCTCACAGAGGCCTGCTGAGGTTACACTGCCACCTATGGGTGACTTCCTGCTACTAAACACCTAGTTTTCTACTAAACACTTATCTGTCCCCCCAGTTTCACCGCATGAGATTAGACGGTTGATAGTTGTTCAGAATAGTTAACGAGAAGGAATTCCTCAGGTCGAAGTTTTCTGCTAAAAAACAATGGGAGTGAGTATAATTTGCCGTTCATTTACATTTTTACATGTGTGTGTGTGTTCTTGTGGAGAGTTGCTTTCACTATTGTGTGTTGGTTGTGTTATAGGAAATTTGTGAAAGAAAACAACCTAGATGGAAAGGTGACTGGGCAGCAAGTTGCCAAAAAATGGGAAAACTTGAAACAGAAATACAAGGTATTATGTCCACTCTACCAAAACAATAAATAAAAATGGCTTAGGCTATTGCAAATGTATTTATTATAATGAATTTCAGTAAAGAGTCTATTGTGTGTGTCTTCTTTATGTGTGTGTGTCCTCTTTCAGTTGTTAAGGACTTCTAAAACTGGCTCAGGGACTGACAACGGTGAGGTGACAGCTTCAACGTGGCAGTTTTATGAGGACATGCATGAGGCATTGGGTTCCAGGCCTTCAATTGACCCACCTGTTGTGGTGGCATCTTTTCAGCAGGAGGACCCGACAACAATCCTGATGGTAATGCATTTAACATATAATGCACTGCATTGTTTTTGTGGTCAGGAATTTTAGTTGTTAAAAAAAATGTAATTATCAATATTTTTCGTTCTATTAGGAGATCATTGAACCCTCTGCAGCCAGCACCTCAACACCGGACACCAGTCCAGAAACACCAGAGAGCACCCAGGAGGAATCACGTACCAGTCCCCCACCCAAAAAAGACAGGGGATCAAATAAAATCTTGGACTTCCTCATGGAGGAGTCTGAGAAAGAGCAGCGTGCGACATGAAGAAACTGACTCCAAAACTGAGAGGTTTCTTAGCCTCTTCGAAAAATTCATTGATAAAATATAATTTCTTATGTTCCTCTCAATTCATTGTTATTACTGTGTACTAAATTAATATTTTAAAACTATTTGACTTTGTTTTTATTCATTACTTATGACTGTATTTATGTTTTCAATGTATTTATTGCTGTTTAAATAGTTTTAATATTTTTGAAAGTATTTGTTATGGATCTGTTTTAGATTGTAATAAAATAAATTATTGAATATTTATATGTATTTATGTTATTTTATTTTACTCATCAGATCTGCTGAAGAGCTCCAGCTAGAGACATCATCACTATTGGTAAAATAAATTCACTAAAATGGAGCCCTTCAGTGTGTAAATCTTTTCCATGTTTCAGTTGCGAAATCTGCAGAAATTTGACAGATTGGGCAAGAAATTCAGCAACATCTGTTTTCTAACTGGATAAACTACAATAATGCATTATGTGGTGTATTTGAGAACATTTATGTAAATAAGGTAGGGAAAAATATATATATAAATCAGCAAAAACAACAACAACCTTGAATCTGACATAGCAACCGTTTCTGTTAAAATCACTTCCACAAAGATTCAGACATCAACATCAGTAGTAGCAGAGTGTTTATGATTTATTTATTTACAATGTGGCCTGTTTAATGCAGCAATGTTTGTGCTGCTGTACACCGACAGCAGTTGCAGGTTTCTCAGATACCGTCGTCTCCTCGCACGTCTTCGGCTTGCCGCAGAAAGTCGTGAATATAGGAAAAGAGCCAAGACAAACGCCGCAACAGCTGGCGGCGGCATCTTGGATGTTTGTTTACAGTTGTAGCCTCCGCAAGCAAACGGAAATGCGTGATGACGTAACGGCAATCGAGTGGCGTCTCGTTTCCTAGGGGAATGTTTTCACCCCTTCCCCTTGTCACTAAAAACCGAGGGCCAAGGGGAAGGGGTAGATGAAAGGGTAGGGCTAAGGGCTAGGGCTAAGGGGGAGAATTGGGATTGGGCCTAAGAGATGCACATGCAAATCAACAACACATGAGCTGCAGGTCGACTCTGCTGGAAACACTCGTAGGAAACAACCGGGAGAATGTTGTTGTTGTTGTTGTTGTTGTTGTTGTTGTTGTTGTTGTTGTTGTTGTTGTTGTTGTTGTTGTTGTTCTCAACATCAGTCTGGACCAGTGACATGAATCTGGTTGGATCCATGTGTTGTTGAAGCTGAGTTCAGGTTTCTGTTCCTGGAGCCTGAAGGTCAGACGTGTTGTTGCACCTGCAGGTGTTCAGTTATTCAGTTGTTCAGTTATTCAGGTGTTCAGTTATTCAGGTGTTCAGTTATTCAGGTGTTCAGTTATTCAGGTGTTCAGTTGTTCAGTTATTCAGGTGTTCAGTTATTCAGGTGTTCAGTTGTTCAGTTATTCAGGTGTTCAGTTATTCACGTGTTCAGTTGTTCAGTTGTTCAGTTGTTCAGTTATTCAGGTGTTCAGTTATTCAGGTGTTCAGGTGTTCAGTTGTTCAGTTGTTCAGTTATTCAGGTGTTCAGTTATTCAGTTGTTCAGTTATTCAGGTGTTCAGTTATTCAGGTGTTCAGGTGTTCAGTTGTTCAGTTGTTCAGTTATTCAGGTGTTCAGTTATTCAGGTGTTCAGTTGTTCAGTTATTCAATTGTTCAGTCATTCAGGTGTTCAGGTGTTCAGTTGTTCAGTTATTCAATTGTTCAGTTATTCAGTTATTCAGGTGTTCAGTTGTTCAGTTGTTCAGTTGTCCAGGTGTTCAGTTGTTCAGTTGTTCAGTTATTCAGGTGTTCAGTTATTCAGGTGTTCAGTTGTTCAGGTGTTCAGTTGTTCAGGTGTTCAGTTGTTCAGTCATTCAGGTGTTCAGTTATTCAGGTGTTCAGTTGTTCAGTTGTTCAGTCATTCACGTGTTCAGTTGTTCAGTTATTCAGGTGTTCAGTTGTTCAGTTATTCAGGTGTTCAGTTATTCACGTGTTCAGTTGTTCAGTTATTCAGGTGTTCAGTTATTCAGTTGTTCAGTTATTCAGGTGTTCAGTTATTCAGTTATTCGGGTGTTCAGTTATTCAGTTGTTCAGTTGTTCAGTTATTCAGGTGTTCAGTTATTCAGGTGTTCAGTTGTTCAGTTGTTCAGTTATTCAGGTGTTCAGTTTTTATGGTGTTCAGTTGTTCAGTTATTCAGTTATTCAGGTGTTCAGTTCAGCTGTTTTGCGCTTTGAATGAGATTGAGAATGAGATTCATACGATCAGGTTACTGTAAGAAAGGTGAGCTTATGACCTCATCATCTGAACACAAGACTCCCTTTTTCCTTTTCTGTACTCCTCAGGTGAGCTTCTCCTCCTCCTCCTCCTACTGTTCAGGTCACCTCCTCCTCCTCTGAGTGCTGGCCCTCCTCCTGTTAAGGTGACCTCCTCCTCCTCCTCCTCCTCCTCCCCCTGCTCCTCTGACTCTGAGTCCTCCTCTAGTATCGTCTCTTTCTTCTCATTAGCTTCTTCTCCCTGTCGTCTTTGTCCCTGTGTCGTCTTGTCTTGTTGCAGTAATGAGTCCTGTGTGTTCTCCTCCTCCCTCCTAACCACACCGGCCCGTGTCGGTTGTCAGTCGGCTGCTGCTTGGCCTCCCGTCCGGGGGAATCAAGAGGAAGTTGCAGCAGCGGCGGTGGTGGCGGCGGTGGTCGCAGGCCTATGCACGGGGCGACGCGACCCCCCGCCGAGCTGCTGCCGCCGATCAGCAGCTTTTATGTGGCAGCCAAAGATCTGCCAGGCTAATGACACGCTGCTCTGTTTGAATGTCTCAGCATGAGGCGAATAATACACAGATCAAAACACCAGAGGCCGAGCTGCACACACACACACACACACACAAGTTGTCACAAGTTCTGCTCTGAGTTTCTCTACACAGCATCATTGTGCCACAAAGACACAAAGAGACACTAGTCAGACCCACAAAACTGTTCACACAGTAAAGGAGCTGCGTTCTCCTTCTTCTTCTTGTGTGAAGTGAAGAAAGGATGGATGGATAGATAGATAGATAGATAGATAGATAGATAGATAGATAGATAGATAGATAGATAGATAGATAGATAGATAGATAGATAGATAGATAGATAGATAGATAGATATTTTTATTTATTTATTTATTTATTTGGTTCATTTCGGGCATGTCAATTAGTCATCATCACACATCATCTTAATCCAATAATGCAATACACATGACCGAAAGGGAAAGCGGGAGAAGCAAAAGCTTATCTAGTCCCGCCCCCAATACTCTCATATTCATTTTTTCTTTGTCTTCTGCATGTTACATTTTGACATAACTTTTTTCCAGTATTTTCGAAACTTAACAATTTAACATAACACATTTTGTTATATGACATTTCTCAATTATTTTTAACATTTGACATTTTGACATAATGTGTTGCAGCATTAGGCAGTATGTAGAGTTGAAGAAATTGAAGTCCAGCTCTAGATAGAGCATAAGGATTACGTGTGTGTCTGCACATGTGTCCAATTTTTTCTCAGAAACAACATTTGCCAGGCATGTCACAAAAGTCACAAAGTCACAAGATTGGCGTTGGTGTGTCGATAATAGTCAGCTGAGTTCTTCACTTGACTGATTTCTCACAATTAAATCACAGTTGCACTTGTGCTCAATTTATCATCACAATGTAATAACATTCTAGATAGATAGATAGATAGATTTTAAAAAGAGCAGCATGAACAAAAAAAAACACGAAAAACCAAACTAGAACTACACTCCATATCCAGATATTGAAAGAAAGATTTGCAGATCCAACACAATACTTAAGCTTGTGGAAGAACAAAGTAAGACAACACTCACAAAAAAAAACAACAAAGCATAAAAGGAAACCGACAAGTCTCTTTTCTAAAAACACGTTTTACAAATGTGAGTTTGTTTGGACCTGAACACATGGAGTTGACTGGATTTTAGAGTTTATCCAGTCATTGTGCTGCTGCCGCTGCTGCTGCTGCTGCTGCTGTGAACCACCAGGGGGCAGCATGAGGCAAGAAGTCTGGGAGAGGAGGAAGAGGAGGAGGAGGAGGAGGGGTCAGCTCTAATTTTACATTTCTTACAGTGTTTCATAGTCACATCTCTTCCTCCCAAAGACACTGGAGCCGTGATGGAGATGAAAACACAAACTGGTTGAAATGTTTCATCTGTTATCTCTCGTTCATCTGTCGTCATTTTAATTTGTCGAATTCTTAATCACAGATAGATAGATAAATACTTTATTAATCCCGAGGGACAGTGTAGGTTACTCCACTCAGTGAATATTTCTTTTTCTATTCTCTATTCTTACACTAGAAGATTAAATGTACATTTTCTGAAGCCACACGTAGATCGTCCAGTTCACATCTTTGCAAATCTTATTTATAAACAATTAAAATATTGAGCAATCAAAATGTAACAGATCTCGGATCATGTTTGGAGCATGAACATCTGTCCACATCTTCATCTTTTATCTCTGAACTTTTTATTTCCTGAGTTCATGAGACAGGATGAGTTCCTGTGAGTCCAGGTATCAACACAAACATCTGAGCGTTTGTCTGAGCTCTCACGTGAAGAGTCTCTCCTCTCTCTTGTTTAACTCCAGTGTGTTTCCAAGGCCTGAGTTTGGGGAGGGAATGATTACGGCCACCAGCTCTGAATCACCCTCCATCGTCTTTTAACCGTGCAGACACCGTTTATTCTGATCAATGCCAGCGGGGAGAAGGAGGCGAGGATAAAAGGACATCAAATCGTCTCCAAGGACAAAACTCGCTGAATGAAACAAGTCCTGTAAAAATAGAAAAGAAGAAAAAGAAACATGCAGGCACCTTTGAGGTCGAGGAAATAAACTCAATTTTTCATTTTATCAGAAGAATTTCAATCACGGTGAAGTATGAACGCGCTGTTATCTCGCTCTTCAAAGCTCTTTCAAGAAAAAAAGAAGAGAAAAACCACAGTTTGTTCCAGTGCAGCCACCAGACAAAAGGCCGAGCTGAGACAGAGGACAGAGGATCTGATCGTGTTAACAAAGCTGTTCTATTGAAACACCTTAGGATAGGAGAGGCTTTACTGTCATGATGGGAGTTTTGTCTTGGTCCATTCAGAAAAGACAACACATTCATTAAGTCATAAGATAATACAACATAATGAAATACAACAGTAGCCAGGTAGCCCAGTTTGATTGCACATGCCCATTTACATCATAACAAACCAGAACAGATTCTGGCTCAGTTGGAGCAGTTGTTCCGAAACAGGGAGCGTCTGATCCCAAAGATTGGATGGTTTGGTCACTCGCCATTCAAACCGCACCATCGTTTACAGATGATGTTTCATGGTTCTCAACGGGCCGGGCCAACTGGACCGGCTGGTTCTGGAAAAATATAGGATGACTCAGGTCAGATTCCTTTTTTTGCTGGGATCACGTCAGCTTGATCCCAGAAACTGATTGTTGGTTTTCCCAGGTAACCTCCTCCTCCTCCTTCCAGCAGTGGTGTAGTCTCAGTTATACTCAGTACCTAGTACAACAAAACTATCTAACTAAAGTAAATGTCGATGGTTCTCAAAGTGAGAGGGATGACAGGGTTCAAGGGGGTCCCCAAATTTTCCTAGAATTTTTTCACTTTTTTTCACTTCTTTAATTATTGTTAATTTTTTTCTTTTCTTTATTCTTTTTCTTTTAAATAAATTTTTGTCGCTTTTCCTAGAATTTCTTCTCAAATTTTCTGTTTTATTTTTACTCTTTTTAAAGAAATTTTACTAAAAAGGTAAAAACTTTTTTTTTTTAAATTGTACCGCTTTTTCTGAGAAATTTTACCACATTTTTCTCAAATTTTCTGTTTTATTTTTACTCTTTTTTAAAAGAAATTTTACCCATTTTTTGAGAAATTTTACCACATTTTTCTATAATATTTTGAAAAATTTTACAATTTTTTCTAGAATTTCTTTGAGAAATTTTAACAGTAAATTGTACCAATTTTTCTGAAATTTTACCAGATTTAAAAGAAAAAAAATTTGCAAAATTTTACCACTTTTTTCTAAAACAATTTATACTTTTTTGTTTATTTTTTGTTATTTTTTACAACTTTTTTCTAGAAACATTTCAACTTTTTTTGAGAAATTGTACAAATTTCTCTACAATCTTTCAAAAATGTACGCCTAATTTAAACGTACATCGATTGTTTGTGTGTTTCTGGTGTTTTGTCTAATGAGGATCTGTGGTCTAATTTGTGTCAATTTTGGGGTCGTTGATATAAAAAAAGTTTGAGAGCCATCAGTCTATGTGATACAAGTACAGTTTACCCACCTAAAAAGCAGTTTACCCACTACAAAAAATTACACTCCACCACTGCCTTCCAGGTAAGATTTCTGACCAATGAGAGAATCATTGGTTCACGTATGGCATTGGTTTACAACACTGTGTGTGTGTGTGTGTGTGTGTGTGTGCAGCAGATGAGGATCCCATTTAAAAAATGTGCAGTGAACTTCCATTAACAATAATCGAGTCCCACTCCAGTGAGGCGCCGACAGGGAGGGGGGGGGGGGTTGTTATTAAAATGCCTTCTCCCCTAATGTGCAGGTAAGGACCCGTCGCTGTAGGAACCGCAGCAGGACCGCTGCCAGGGGCCGCCGCTCGCTTTTTAAGTGAGCGCCTTAATTGAGACAAATTTAGCTCAATTAAAGCGCTTTACCTCTGTCAGGAGCGTTTCAGAGCCGCAGCATCACTGCTGCACAGCTGCCTTTTCAATTAGTCGCCGTGAACACGTTCACCACTGATCCTATTACTGTTTGGGTTTGTGATGGTGAGAGCGAAAAACCTGCTCCGTCAACATGACCCCCCCTCCCCGCTCCCCTCCCCGGAACATCCATAATGGAGATCAAGGACATTTACACCCATTTAACAACATGAGTAAACAAACAGACAGACGGTTGATTAAATAAACAAACAGGTGAAACAATGACTCTGAGAAATTCAAAACAAAACAAAACAGACGTTAGCGTTCAATCTGTGACGTTCAGAGGATTTTATCATTTATCCAAGATCTAAAAACCTTCTCAATAGTTCTCCATTTCCTCTCTCAGCGTCTCTCTGGAGTTCTAGTAACAACAGGTCGGTGTCAGCCAATCAGAAGAGAGGAGGAGGCTCTGAGCCTCTCTTCTGATTGGCTCCAATAAAACCCCCCCCCACCAAAAAAAAAACAAAACAGAGCAAATTTCAGAATAAAACACTCAGAGAAACCAAATCCTGCCAGTTGCTGGATGGATGCTGGGGGGCGGGGCTTTGTTGTGACATCACAAAGTGACAGGAAGTCCTGACGGCTGGTTTTAAGGCTCAGTTTCTGAATACAGGCTGTGTGCATTTCTCTATGGACTGAGGCTTTGATACTTTCACAGTATTAATATAGAACCTAGACCTGCTTTATAATCACACTACACATGGACATCTACCTTTATACTGTATGGAGCTTTAACACAAACATCTACCTTTATACCGTATGGAGCTTTAACACTAACATCTACCTTTATACCGTATGGAGCTTTAACACAAACATCTACCTTTATACTGTATGGAGCTTTAACACAAACATCTACCTTTATACCGTATGGAGCTTTAACACTAACATCTACCTTTATACCGTATGGAGCTTTAACACAAACATCTACCTTTATACCGTATGGAGCTTTAACACAAACATCTACCTTTATACCGTATGGAGCTTTAACACAAACATCTACCTTTATACTGTATGGAGCTTTAACACAAACATGTACCTTTATTTTGAAGGAGCTTTAAAGGACAATTCCAGGCAAATTCAACTCGGGGGTGTATGTTCCTATCATTTTAGGTCTAAAAGAAGGAATGTGAAGATTTTCAGTTTAATCGCTCCTGTTTTGCGGTAGCTGCGTCTGTCCCTGCAGCGCTACGGCAGCTATGAATGGGAGTGGATGCAAGTTCCGCTAGTTTGGCTGTTTACATCCCTCAAATCGGCAATTTTTTTCCACAGATAGCGTCGGATGGCTACTCAAACATGTACCGATAAGTTTATTTACTTCAAGCAAGCGGACATGCTTGTAAAACTAGATCTAATTCAAAGTCTCGCGCAAGACCCTGCTGCCGTGCTCGGTGCATTCAGGTGCAGTTGGAGCTACCGTTTGTGTCATAAACACAGGAATATCAACTCTTTACTTGCTTCAAGTGTACATTTTTTTCAACAGACAGCGTCAGGTGGCGACTCAAACATGCGCCGACAAGTTTTTTTTACTTGAAGCAAGTTAAGAGTCGATATTTCTGTGTTTATGACACAAACGGTAGCTTTCTGACTGCCCCTAAATGCACCGAGCACGGCGACTGGGTCTCGCGCGAGACTCCGGGAGACTTTGAATTCAGATCTAGTTTTACAAGCATGTCGGCTTGTTTGAAGTAAATAAACTGCTCGGTACATGTTTGAGTAGCCATCCGACGCTGTCTATGGAAAAAAATTGCGGCTTTGAGGGATGTAAACAGCCAAACTTTCCACTCCATTCATTGCTGCCGTAGCGATCCGCGGACAGACACAACTACCGCAAAACAGGAGCGATTAAACTGAAAATCATCACATTCCTTCTTTTAGACCTAAAATGATAGTAACATACACCCCCAAGTTGAATTTGCCTGGAATTGTCCTTTAACACAAACATCTACCTTTATACTGTATGGAGCTTTAACACAAACCTCTACCTTTATTTTGAAGGAGCTTTAACACAAACCTCTACCTTTATTTTGAAGGAGCTTTAACACAAACATCTACCTTTATACTGTATGGAGCTTTAACACAAACCTCTACCTTTATTTTGAAGGAGCTTTAACACAAACATCTACCTTTATACTGTATGGAGCTTTAACACAAACCTCTACCTTTATTTTGAAGGAGCTTTAACACAAACCTCTACCTTTATTTTGAAGGAGCTTTAACACAAACATCTACCTTTATACTGTATGGAGCTTTAACACAAACATCTACCTTTATACCGTATGGAGCTTTAACACAAACATCTACCTTTATACTGATCTCATCATCCATCTTGAATATCTACCACACTTTCCATCTCTTTGAGCTCCATCTTTGGTCTCCACCACCTGAACCTGAACCTTCATGCTCCACTGTTTAGCTGAGCAGCTACAGGCTCCTCAGGTTCTGACAGTATAAGTAAGAAAACAGCTTCTTGTGATGGAAAAGTAAAGTTTGGGTCTTTACAGTTTCCAGAAATCTCTGCAGACATGCTGCACAGATAAACACATTTACACAGGATAAAACATTGTTGAGTGTATTTCAGCAGAGTATTCATTTTTCCAGTGTCCAGTGAATTATTTAATTATAGGTTTGAGTTTTTCCATCAAAACAGGCAAAAACAAAACTGGCTCCAGTCCCAGCGCCCCCCTCCCCAACGCCACCGCCACCACCCGTCGGCCTGAAAGCATTTCCACAAAGCAGTATCACAGTGTTCGGTCAAATTCAGCTAAAAGGCAGAACAAATGAGTAGTAAAATGCAAGTGTGTGCGTCTCATTGGCGGGATGAAACAGTGAAACCCGGTGGGTCTTTATTCCTGCAGCACAATGGGGCAGAAGCCGACTCAAAGAGGCTCAGATGTGAAGACATTCTGCGAGCCCCGCCGAGGACACATCACAACCTTGGGAGACACAAATTTGCCGTATTATGCCATGTGCGTTCCCCGCTGAGCTTTTCATGTGCAGGCTGAAGGGATCAGCTAATGAAAGGCGCGAAAAAAGAAGAAGCCCGCTGACGCGTTTAGCCGCCGTCTTTGTTAGCATGAAGCCGCGGTGCAGTTTTTGAATTGGACGGACACGATGGAAAAAGAGGATCCTGTGTTGTGAACTCCTATTAATCAGAGGAGATTCATATCTTAAGAAGCTCAGAGTGTTTGAATTTAACACACATTTACACACACGCACACATTGAAGATAGACAGAAGAAGATAGACAGCCTTTATTGTCCCATGAAGCTTCATTGAGGTTAAATATTGTTTGAATTCTGCAGCGACTTTGTGCAAAATTCATCCTTTTTTGAAACTTTTCTGCTTTTTGATTCTAGTTTTGTGTGTTTGTACAAATGAGCGGATGTCTTTAGTGGTGTGTGTGTGTGTGTGTGTGTAGAATATACATTCACAAACACAAACTGTCTTGTTTTCATCCCTCATGTTGTGTTTATTGTTTTCTGTTTCATCCACTCACTTGTTTATCCGGTTTGATCCAGATTTAAAAGTCAAACCAGAGAGACGGTCGGTGACGGCAAATGAGCCTCAGCCAGACGCCCTGTTTATCTACGCGTGTGTGTGTGTGTGTGTGTGTGTTCTCATGTGTGTTAAATAAACAAACAGATGAAAAGAATATGTGATTTACACACATGTGGCTGTCAGTCGTCGGCTCTGTCCGGACTAATTAGACCCAATAGAACTGGGAACAACATGGAGATAAAGTTTCTGTCAACTGGGTGAACTTCATTATTATTCATCAGCACAAACACAAACATTTATGTTTCAAATATGTAAACAGAAGATGATAAGGTCAGATATCAGGCAAGATAAGGTGGTATAGGAATAAGACAAGATAATAGGCCTATAAGATAAGATAAGATAAGATAAGATGAGATAAGATAAGACAAGATAATAAGACAAGATAATATAAGATAAGATAATAAGATAAGATAAGATAAGATAATAAGACAAGATAAGATAATAAGAAAAGATAATATAAGATAAGATAATAAGACAAGATAAGATAATAAGAAAAGATAATATAAGATAAAACAAAATAATAAGATAAGAAAAAATAATATGAGACAAGATAAGATAATAAAATAAGATAAGATAAGATAATATAAGATAAAACAAAAATAAAAATAAGATAAAACAAAATAATAAGATAAGAAAAAATAATATGAGACAAGATAAGATAATAAAATAAGATAATATACGATCAAATAATAAAATAAGATAAGATAAGATAATAAGAAAAGATAAGACAAGATAATGAGATAATATAAGATAAAACAAGATAATAAGATAAGAAAAAATATAAGACAGTATAATACAGTAAAATAAGGTAAGATAAAACAATATAATAAGATAAGATAAGAAGATAAAGATAAGATAAGATATTTCCAGATCATGAGTTTCAGCTGGGAGCCGCAACATCTAGTAGCTCTGAGTTTTTTTTACTCAACCTTTGCTTTATTTTTGTTGTGTTTTTGTTGTATTTTCTAGGCTACTCCTGTGGGGAGAGGAGATTCTTCAGGAAAGGAGCTTCTTTCAATAGAAAACGAAGCAGATCTGGAGGAGGATGCCTCCCTGTTCCAGCTGAGATGAAGAGGTTTGGAAGTGGAGATGTAAGATGCTTCTTTACATCCTCTGCTGTCAGTCATCATGGGAAATGTCAACTCTCTGCTCAACAAGAGCGATGATGAGCTACATGAAGTTCTACATGAAGTCACTGCTAGAATGATTATCCACTGGTGGATCATCTTCATGGCACCTGGATGGACCAGGAGAGCAGCTCCTCAGAACGCTGCAGCGCCGAGAAATAAAGAGGATTCTTTGTACCTTAAAGAAATACTTCACCCAAAATCAATAATTCACCAATTTTCCAGCCTACTCACTTTCATGCCAAGGAAGGCTTTGGAGAACTTTACCCTATCAAAACACTGTTGAAGTTCCTGGGCAGTGGATTGAAAAAAATAAAGAAAAGACACCAGATAAAGTGTGTGATAAATGTGACACAGATACGTTTCTTCATCCTTTGTGTCGACAGTTTTTAAATCAATGAAGGAAATGAAAGGATGAAGATCTTAATTGGCTTCACAGACCAATTCAATTCAATTCAATAGACTCCATTTAGCCTTTTCCTAATAGCACATGCAGCAGCACCAATGTCAAGAGGTGTAGAATGAACAATATAAAAAATATGAAGAAAGAAAGAAAGAAAGAAAGAAAGAAAGAAAGAAAGAAAGAAAGAAAGAAAGAAAGAAAGAAAGAAAGAAAGATAGAAAGAAGACCAGATTCATGATGTCTTGTTGCCTCTTTGTGTGTGTGGCTGCAGCTCATGGTGTTGTCGATCCACCAGGTGAGGGCGCTCTTCCTCTTCCTGTCCGCTGCTGCACATGGTGGAGAGAAGAGTCTATAGAAGTGAAGAAGTTAAAATAAATAAACAAAAAATAAATAAATAAATAAATGCCCTCACGCTCACTCAGACTGTGAAAACGACTTGATTTCCTCTGTTTGTGTGAAACATGAGCTTTGACTCCTGAAACGTTCAAACTGTGAAATTCTGCTTTTTCTCCATAACGATAATAAAGAGTCTTTATGGAAATCAGCCTGAACATCAGCATGTGTTGTGTTGTTGTGTGTGTTTACATGAATGCAGTGAACGCATCACCTGCAGCTGTAAAAACCTGTGTGTATTTGTGTGTCTCTGTGTGTGTTTTTGTGTCACATTCCTGAGGTTTCGGCTCAGCCAGCAGCGTTCACTCACATCATCTGTGATTTGCATCAGATTTCCCCTCATCTGCTCCGTTTCCCTGCACAAACACTGAGATGCCGGCGGCTGCGTCGTCCTATTACCTGCAGCAGCTCCACGGTAAATGTTTATGGAAATGGCCCCGTCGTCGGAGCGGGCCAAGTGTTTTCCATCAGCACCTCTTTGCAGTAATAATACTGCAGTGTTGATGTCAGATCCGCCCTGACTGAAGAGGGGAGGCTAATGGCCCCTTCCCCACCACCACCTGCCCACCCCCCACAACACACCCACCCCTTTACTGCATGAACCAGTGAGGAGAGGAGGAGGATATAATAAAATAAAAAAAACCTAATTCACCTTAAATGTGGAGCTGCCGGGTTGGGAAGTGAGAGGGCACCGGTGCAGAGAGCCTCCATTAAAGCAACATTACATAAGATCAGAGAGTGAATGATGGGGGTTCGAACGAACGCCGCGATACAATTACAGTGAATATGGAGTCAGAGCCGAGTCTGCAGGGATTTAGATATCTGTCTTTACCTCCAACAAAAACAACAACTTTGTTTAGGTTTTCATTTTCATAACAAAAACCTTTCTCTTTTATTAAATGTGTAGTTTTTTCCCTCCAGCTCATAAATTGGTGGAATAGCCTTTAACTCTGCTACTGCTTGTCCTATCTTATCTCTTATTGACCTTTTCTGTCCTTGTTGTTGTTTATACGTCACAAAAATTAAATCATAGCTGATGATTATTGGAATAATATGTTAAAATGAGTAGCTAAATGCAATGAAGACTTAAATGTTATAATCACAGAAATTTACAAGAGAAAGTCATGAATGTGCAAAAAAAGAGACCATATTTAATGATTAGCTATTTGTTAATCTTTGGTGGCTAAAATATAAGCTAATAAATGGTTATGATTAGTCTACACCTGTAAGATAAATGTTAACAAGCCTATCCTTCTAAATATAATCTGAGGACATCTGATAGGCTATATGATATAAGATAAAAACAAATTTTCATTTTATAGCGATCATACATTTACAAATATAGCCTATTCATGGGTAGCATATTCAGATTTTGCCAATTAACCTTTACAAATATTACACACTGGACCTTTAAAGTTGGGGCAAAAACAACCAATGCCCCGTTTTTTTCTGCCTGCAGTACCGTCCTCGGCCGTCGCCTTGGGGTCGCTGTGGGCGAAGGCGGCCATTTCCGAAACGCTCCGGAAAAAGACGATATGAACCGGAAACAGAAAAGCACACAACGGCCATCATGGCGAACAGCATGTAGCCGTGCTGTTGTTACACTTTCCCACTACAAGTCTCGTGTTTTAAATTAAGCTCTTTTAGCCGTTTCGTACGAGTTCACACTTTTCTACAAGACAGGACGGATAAGACATTGTGCACCGGAGATGGGAGTCCCGGCATTTTTCCGCTGGCTTAGCCGCAAATATCCTTCAATCATTGTTCACTGTTTGGAAGAGAAGGTAAGCGGCTAGCATGCTAACTAGCAACACAACCGGTGTACCTGACGCTCTGACGTCGTTTGTTTCACTCTATTTTATTCATGTATTCATTTGTACCGTCGTTTTTCTTTGAACTGTGTGTTTTCTGTCTGTCGTTTCTACATTTAATCCTCTGTGTCGTCGGTTTAACTACGCTTTTTCGACGTTACGGGTTCGGCTTCGGCTTCGTCGTCAGTTTGGAAACGCCATGACGACACGAGCTCGTGCACTTACTCGGTGTAAACAAACCGGCAAACTGCTTCGGCTGTATTTAACAGACACGTGACGTCACTAAACCAAACCCGTTAACGAGTTATAAATAACGCTGTGATGATTTCAGCCGCCGGTAACGTTACCTCTGTGTATTCAGTCCCAGTCCGCTTAAAAACCATGTGTCTTCATATTTACATTATTCCTCCTCAGCGTCACAACTGTTTGAATTATTGAATTGCATTACATAAACCAAAGTGAGACAGTGACAGAGAGAAATATGTGGTCTTGACCGGTCTGGAGAGGAGACCAGCTCGACCAAGACCAAGACTCAGTCTCAGGAACTACAACACTAGTGTGTCGTTTACTACCAGTACTACACAGCTGATCTTAACCATTATCATTGATTAATATCATTTCCCATTTAAAAATTAAGCAAACTAACGGGACTCCTTCAAATCCCACCAGTCCAAACATTTGCCACAATAAAATCACTAATGTCAGATCAGCTTCACACTAAGGATAGCGAGCACCTCAGTTAATTCTCCAATCAATACTCTGAATCACTCTCTAAATGAAACTATTTTCTATTGAAGTGTTTAGCCTAACGTCTAATCTGTGTTTTGTTTTTACCTCCTCAGGGTAAAGAGTGCAATGGAGTCCGGATCCCCGTCGACACGACCAAGCCGAACCCCAAC
The DNA here is from genome assembly GCA_030347415.2 of Decapterus maruadsi. Classification (NCBI taxonomy): domain Eukaryota; kingdom Metazoa; phylum Chordata; class Actinopteri; order Carangiformes; family Carangidae; genus Decapterus; species Decapterus maruadsi. The sequence continues at coordinate 25,025,475 of CM064891.1, forward strand.
GAGGTGGAGTTTGATAATTTGTACCTGGACATGAACGGGATCATTCACCCGTGTACACATCCAGAGGATAAGTAAGGACCAGATTTTATAACATTCAATCACCACCTGTTTTATTCTTCATGTCTATCTTTTTTTTAACCGGATGATTGGTCTCAGTTTGGTTTGTCTAGTTGAGTTTGAGTATATATCATTATTTAAAGCAAGTTTAACGGTTAACCACCCATCCTAGAATGAAGTTGGTCATTGATTTGTCAAGTTTAATCAGATAATTATCAAGACAACATAGTTTTGAAAGACTATTTTGAGCTCACAAATCCACAATGAAAATATTTCTGGTTATAGTGAACCAGGAAACTTCATCAAGTAAGATCAGTTCTAGAGAAGTGAACAGAAAACTGAAACACTCTCTCTCTAACCTCTAATCTCTTTGTTTTCACAGACCTGCTCCTAAAAACGAAGATGAGATGATGGTGGCCATCTTCGAGTACATCGACCGCCTCTTCAACATCGTGCGTCCCAGGAGAGTTCTCTACATGGCCATCGACGGAGTGGTGAGAGACGCACACTCTTCCTGTTCAGACCACACAATAAAAACACGCGTCATTAACTATTCATCCATGTTGATAAAGAGGAAATTGTTTAATATATAAATATGAAATGACTCTCTCCAGGCTCCTCGCGCCAAAATGAACCAGCAGCGCTCTCGGCGTTTCCGTGCCTCCAAAGAAGGAGCAGAGCTGACGGAGGAGAAGCATCGCATCAGGGAGGAGATCATCCAGAGAGGTTAAACATCTGTTTTACTTTAATTCTTCCTACTCCGTTTTTGAACTTGTGCATATTTGTATCTCCCTGTGCAGTGATTTATAATCTGGTTTTATCGATGGATTTATCTTCTTCGTCTGTTTAATCTTCATTTACTTTGCTTCTCTTCTCTTCCAGGCGGTTACCTTCCCCCTGATGAGATTAAAGAGAGGTTTGACAGCAACTGCATCACTCCAGTGAGTCTGCTTTTGGAGTATTTACTTAGTTATTTATTTATCTTGAAGGTTTTTTTTAACCTTGAAGATTAATACTTTTCTTTTCCCGTCTCCAGGGAACAGAGTTCATGGACAACCTGGCTCGTTGTCTCCGTTACTACGTTGCCGACAGACTCAGCAACGACCCAGGATGGAGGAACGTCACCGTGAGTGAAACTTCGCTGCTCTGAGCTTCTGCCGTGATTTCTCACTGTTTTATATTTCTGCTGAGTGTGTTGTGTTGTGTCGTCTCTGTGCTGCAGGTGTTTCTGTCTGACGCCAGTGTCCCAGGTGAAGGTGAACACAAGATAATGGACTTCATCAGGAGACAGAGAGGTACAGCAGCATACGAACCAAGAAGCTTCAAACCTCACAAATAAAAACTACAGAGTTTCCTTTTCTCTCTGTTGGTCGGTGTTATGTCTAATCTGAACCTTGTGTGTGTTTGTGATTCTCTTCAACAGCTCAGCCGCACCACGACCCCAACACACACCACTGTCTGTGTGGAGCCGACGGTGAGTGTCTTCATTCATAAAGAAAAGTGCAACAGAATAAAAGAACAAAAAAACACACAGCCATGAATAAAGAGCAGAGGCCGGATTGACAGACAGTCTGAACTCAAACTCTAATGAACAAGAGGGAAATACAGAGACTGTTGATGAAAAACTGTCCCTGAAGGCAACGCGCATCAGAGGTTTTGCATGAATTTCCCTCTAAAACAACTCTGTGTGGTAACGTTGTGTTATTATCTCATAGCGTGGTGAATGTGCAGGTCACAACTTGTCCACCAGAGCGTTGTGGAGTTGTTGGATTGTGTATTTGATGAGTTTGATGAGGGAAACCAAGAAATCCCATAATGAGCCTCCGTAGCGTAGCTCTGAGCAGCTCACGGCTCTGCTCCGCCGTTCTAAAAATAGCTTGCAACGACAATTAAAGGTAACAAACCTACTGCTATGACTATAGGGATTATGGTGATGGGACAATTTGCCAAAGCGTCTCTGAAACCGGCCTCTGGTCTCATTGTTCATGTCGACAGGATGAGTTCATTATAATGCCACAATGTTAGATAAATAGCTGTGTATATGATGTGTGGTGTCTGAGCAGCTGACCTGATCATGCTCGGCCTGGCGACCCACGAGCCGAACTTCACCATCATCAGAGAGGAGTTCAAACCCAACAAGCCTCGGCCCTGCGCGCTCTGCGGACAGATCGGCCACGAGCTCAAAGACTGTCAGGGGACGGCCAGAGAGAAGCAGGGACAGGTCGGTATCAGTTCTCTGTCTCAGCTTTAATCTGGTGTGTGTTTTTAATAATAAAAGACTCTCAACGGTTGTTTGATAATGAAGCTTCACCTCTCTGACTGTTTCCTCCTCCTTCTCTCCTCAGCACGATGAGTTCGCAGACTCGATGCCGGTGTCTGAGCAGGAGTTCATATTCATCAGACTCTGTGTGCTCAGAGAGGTCAGTGTCCACATTTACTGATTTCTCTCTATTGAAACCTCTGTGTGGTTCATAGAGATAGATAGATAAACTTTATTTCGGTGTCACTCCACAACACACAATAAGATAAAAATCTAGAGACAATATATGAAAATACAATATTCAATACAAAGTTACCCGCTCCCCCTTGACAAAGTTAAAAATGTTGGGGACCACTCTAAATAGAGTTGTGAGACACCAAATATTACAATCGTAAATAAAAAACGTACATTATGGTACCATACGAACAAAACAAAAAACAACAAAAAAATAAACAAACAAAACAAACAAACGGTTGTTTTTATGGCGTGGAACTCATTAGAGACAGTCTTCTATTGAGGATGAGATGGCAGGCTTTATTATTTATTAAAATTATCAAGATCATTAAAATTATTATTATTAAGCCGAATTTATTTCAAACATGATTCAATGGAGCCAGATAGTACAATATGACTCATTATCAAAACCCTATTAAGCCTTTATGTCAAACATCTAAGATAGTATGAAAACCCATTGTCCTCTTTATGACATTATCCTCTCATAATTAGTCAATATATAAACCTGCATATACAGACCTATATACATTCGTATTCAGCCAGTATGCATCTATATACAGTCCCATACAGATGTGTGGTGTCATTAACTGCGCCCTCCTCTCTGTGTCGTGCTCAGTACCTGGCCAGAGAGCTGACCATGGCCAGTCTGCCGTTCCCCTTCGACTTCGAGAGGAGCGTCGACGACTGGGTCTTCATGTGCTTCTTCGTCGGTAACGACTTCCTACCTCACCTGCCGTCCTTAGAGATCAGGTGAGCTCCGCCGCTGAAGCTCCGCTGCTTCCACTGTTAATGCTCTTTAAAGGGATAGTTCAACATTTTGCCAAATTGGCCCATTGCCATAACCCCGATAGTCACAGCAGTAGGTTTGTAACCTTTAATTTGTCTGTGCAAGCTATTTTTAGAACGTCGGAGTGCGTTTCTCTGGTTGTGTTGTGCTGCTGCAGCCGGAGCAGGTGTTTCCGTCTGGCTCCTCACTTTTCACAGCGATGCTAATCTAATCCTGCCTCCACTTCACTGTGACCTCCTCCACCGATCAGCCTGAAATCTGCTGCTTCTTTATCTGTGCAGCCATAAAACCTGTTGGTTTCCTGCCAGAGCGCTGCAGCCGTCAGACGGATGAATCACTGCTGCTGCTGCTCGGTGTCGAATCGATGAGTCGTCGTGTTAAATCGTTAAAGTTTCCACCTGATGACTCGTGTTTTATTCCGACAGAGAGGGGGCCATCGACCGACTGGTCAACATCTACAAAGACGTCGTGCACAAGACAGGAGTGAGTATCATCTCAGATCTGAGCAGACGCAGACTGTCCTCCTCTCTGGAGATAACAGGAAATGCATTATGGGAAATGGAGCTAAAAGCCTTGTGTGTGTGTGTGTGTGTGTGTGTGTTTGTGTTTCCTCCTGCAGGGCTACCTGACTCAGAACGGCTACGTCAACCTGGAGCGCGTGGAGCTGATCATGCAGGCGGTGGGCGTGGCCGAGGACAACATCTTCAAGAAACGCAAAGAGGACGATGTGAGAATTCAGTTTGTTTTATTTATTGAGTCGAAGCTGCAGCTCAGCTCGTCTCTGTTTTTGTGTTTTTATTTACAATGAGCTGACGAGTCTCTCTCTCCTGCAGGAAGGCTTCAAGAGGAGAATGAAGGAGAAACGCAAGAGGATGAAAGTGAGTGAAACGGATGATGATGATGATGATGATGCTTGTTGCTCAAACTCAATCTGGAGCAGATGTTTCATTATTTGAAAACAACATGTACTTACCGTGTTGTTCTGCTGTGTTTGTGGCTGAAGGCGGAGCAGCAGGGTCCGGCCTACCTGACCACGGGCCAGTTCGCCCCTCAGGCGCTGGGGAGGAGAGACCGACCCGAGCCGGTGCACAACGCCCGGCACCAGGCCTTCGACATGAGGATGCAGTCGAGGGAGCAACACAACAAGGTACGAAGGAGCTGCTTGTTAACGTTTCATTTATGTGTATATATGTGTATGTGTGTGTATTCACAGCTGTGGAAGCATAGAAACGTAGACGAGAACCTTGAGCTCGGTGTATGAATGGAAACTTTTAACTGTTCAGTTTTCCTTTTACGTTGAACTGATGTGGATGATTGTGTCGTCTTCCTGCAGGACGCTGCTCAGTCTCTGAAGGCCATGATCAGGAACGGAGGAGGCAACGTGAGTTCTCTCTCATATCACACATGAGTTATTATTATTATTATTAGGGCACCGGCCATCGCCAGGGCACTCGACCCAACAGCTATGAAATAGCTGTAGGGACGAGTGCCCGGCGAAGCCGGGCACTATTGTTATTCTGTGGATTTTTTCTTCTTATTCTCCTTCATCTTCCGGACAATTTTCGGTTCGCTACTAGTCCTGCAACTCGAAGAGTTGCAGGACATATTATATATCAAAACGTGCGTCCTGATCGGGATCGAGCTGCTATTACTTTTTTCATCAGTGTACGAATTTTTCGCGACGTAAGTCGCGAAAAACTGCGAAAAATTTCCCATAGAGAATGCATGGGAGAAGGTCAAAAAATGAACAAATCATCGGATTTTTCATACTGCCAACTGTCGTCTACTGCTCAGGCATACTTTCCCCTAGAGACTCCGTTTAAACTTTAAATAGTAGACACAAGTCTTGTGTATTGCTGTATTACTCCACGTTTTGATAGGTTGAATAGTTTTTGATCAATCCCTGATCAATGACCATGATCATTTTTGGATAAATTATGAGATTATAATGGGTGTGTATTGCACGGAATGTTCGTGCTAGAGTGCGTGATGTCATCAGCTAGAGTGGGGAGAGAGCCCAGAAAAACTCCTGATTCTTTCTCTTTCCACACTCCTCTTGGACACAATTTACACTGTAGACACATAATTTTTCACAGTTTTGTAGACAAACTTGTTGTGTCTCCCACAGTGTGTTCAAAATATCAGAGAGACTTACAGAATTTGAATTAGCAGCCTCCGAGTGCATCCATGTCTGTCTCTTTGCCTCATTGACTCCAATACAAAAATTTTCTGAGAGGAGCAGAACGGACCGATGTTTTAAAACTGCCCGTGTCGCCAAAATATTTACTGTAGAAACACCAAATCGTACCAAAATTTTCAGGAAGGCCTTAGGGCACCGTTGATCCATGTCTTGTTCTGATAGGAGTTACCGTTTTGTCAGAATAAGCCTAAATGCGAGACCAGTGCAGAGGCAGAAAATCAGTCTTTTTCTCGACGTTTCTGTCTGCCTCAGCCTGAGGGGCCCCTATTGTCATTGGCAACCAGCTCAAGTTGTCATGGTAACCTCTGATCCTCAGGCCAGGGTCGTTAACTCCATAAACAATCCACCTGGAGCTCGTTAAGATGTTTGTAAACACAGACACACAGCTAAATCAGACTGATACAGGATGCAGCTCAGTCACACACACAGACTCTAGAACCAGCTTCATGTCATTACAGTTATACACACACACACACACACACACACACACACACATTAAAAACACACAGGTAACATACAAATGCGCGCGTCAGCGCGCATTCCTCTCCCACACTCTAACACACACAGGTAACTTCCTGTGATTACAGTTAAAGACACACAAACACATCATCTCTCACACTCTAACACAGGTAACATCATGTGATTACACGCACACACACACACACACAGTTAACCTCATGTGATTACAGCTCCTCCATATCAGTGCTTATAGAAAGATGATCATGTGTCTGATCAGCTCTGTCTTGACCTTAAGATCGTGGGTTTGATTCCCATGTTGACAGAGATGGTTAGAACGGCAGTAGCTCCGGTGCCCTTTCAAAATTTCCCAAGAGGAAATTTTCTAGTTATTATTATTATTATTATTATTATTATTATTATTATTATTATTATTATTATTATTATTATTATTATTATTATTAAACTGCAGAAGAATCAGACCAGCCTTTCTTCCGTTCTGTTTTCGGTTTTATATGTAAAGCTGTGGCAGGGAACTGTGCGGTTCTGCCGAATCCAAACCAAATCCAGAATCCTACTCCCATCGTCGGCCCGAACAGTCAACACGTTATAATATGTATTGATGCATTCAACAACATCATACTGTTTTATTCATCTGTAAAAAAAACAAAACAAAACAATGGGAAATAACTCTCACTACTATTTTCCTTTTGAACAAGGCATTCAGTAAACTGTCTTAAGTATTTGTTCTCATTCAAAACAACAGAGAAAACATTTTTATTTCCACAGAGAAAATATCTGCCTGCAAAAATATTATATGTGTTACTTAATGCCTTGTTTCCATATAACGGCTGTTTGTTGGTCGAAAACAACAGCAATAGTGATGCTAATTTCCGTTAGCCCAGCTATGATTTCTTTCATTATATGTTAGCATCGAGCTAGTGGACTTTATCTATATAGTTTGTGGTAATAATGACAGTGATGCTGTGCTGAGAGGGATTTGAACATTGATTCAGCGAGGGTAGAAAAACTTTGGCGGCGGCGTTGCGTCGCCGTGCGTGGGGTTCGGTTTGTTTCTGTCGATGAAACCGAATCCTGGATTCACTACATCCCTGATTGTAATAGTTGAGGTTGTTACGGTCATGTGAGACTTTGCTCCTGTTCATGTGAAAAGTTGATCGTCGTTCTTGTGCGAGAGGAAAAAGAAAACTCGTCCCCCGACTGATTTACATTTCTGTACCTCGTCATCGTGTTTTAACCTTTTCTCATGGATATTTCTCGATGGACAGCGCGTGTGTGCGTGTGTGTCCTTCAGCTCAGTTCACGGCCGTGATTCTATTTAAAGTGCGCGTTAAGCTGTTAAACGTGTAAAAGCTTGTGTACGGCTGTAAGTATACGGAGCAACAATAGCAGGACGTACATTAGCACATGAATGAGGGAGCGGAGAAAAGGAAGCTCAGTGGCTCAAGGTGATCTTCATCTGACATGTGACGGTCCCGCTCTCACGTTGTTCGCTGTTTTATAACATAGATTTAACTAAGACAAGACAACGTGGGCTTCACAGTTACGTGTATGAATATTCTCTAAAATGTGCAATTTTAATTTATACTGCAACTAAACAGATCTTAATAACCTGAACCTGCAGTAGCTGTTTTATTTGTTCTGCTTTGAAGTGGTTGATTGAAATGACAGAAAAGAGAAGAGACATTTATTAAATTCCAGTGAAAACAGGATGCAAATAAATAAAATTGAATAAACAAGATCAGAACAGCTCAAAGAGTTTAGATTCATAAAGGCAGCTTTAGTCCTTGATTCTTTCTTTTCCTTCGTTTATCTTCACATTTATAAAGCTCTGACTCCGGCTGCTGCTTCAGGAAACAACTTTTACTTTGAAAATCATTAACATTAACGTGCATTGAAATAAGAAAGTAGAGTCGTTGTGTTGATTATAATAGTTGGTGCATTGCTCTGAGAAAAATAAATTAATATCCAAATGAAAATAAGAAGCAATTCAAAGCAAAAATAAAACCTGTGTGTCTGTCGTTATTAACGGCATCAGAAAATGATGCAACTCTTAATGTGAGAATCAAACATTCATATCCATGTTGACGAAGTTTAAGTTATTGATAAGTTTGGTTTAGTATTTGGTTCTTCTTCTGATGCGTTTCCTGTCCGTCTCTCTCTCTCTCTCAGTCGTCTGCAGGACCGAGCGACGGCGCCGACAACCGTGGCGTGAAGAGGAAAGCTGACGACAGCGACAGCGAGCCGGAGCCCGAGGACAACGTCAGGTAAACCTGGGAGGGGAGCGGAGTCACCACGGGTCACCACCATAGACTGTAAAAAGAATGGACGTAGCATCCGTGACGTCACCCATTGGTTTTGTGCAGTCGTTTTTGTGCCTCAAATATGGCGGTTTGAACGGCGCCATGTTGGATTGGCCGGCCGAGAACCCGCCCACTGGCCTCGAAGCAGCCTGTCTCTGTGCCGCTACGGACCTGTAGCTGAACGTTTCCGCGCCCTGATTGGCCAGAATCTTATCTGAATAACAGCAAAACGGTAGCGTTAAAAAAAAATTCACCCCCCTCAGAGTGTGTACGGGGGTAGAAACTATCGATTGAAACCAAAAAACGTTATGGTACCAGGCTGTAAATATGTTTTTGAAAGCTGTAAAGTCGGCGATTTTAACATGGGGGTCAATGGGGAGTTGCTCACTTCTGGAGCTGCTGCCCCCACAGGAATCGGCGGGGATTGCAGTTTTTTGAACGCGGAAGTGAGCTTCACTTCTCAGACCGACAACTGCCCCCTTGGTCACCACGGGTCATGATGGGTCACCACAGCTCTGGGGGTGGAAATTATTTAATTATCATTTTTTTATCCACTAAGAAACTTCACAGTTCTGAGTGAGACTTTCAAAAGGAAAATAGGAAAAATACTTAATTCAGGTTCATCTCCTTCAACGTCAACCTGCTGCTGCGGCGGCTATAAAACCTTTGTTTGTTCTTTAACCATAAAAAACAATCAGCAGTAGTCGCGTTGCATCTTCACCGCATTCACCGTCTACGATTCAGTTTGATTCAATTACACGATGAATCACATCCTCAATTTTGCCAACAGGACATGTTTGTTCTGATGATACAAGTCAGCAGCTGTAAAACACAAGGATATGGGACATTGAAACACTCTGGGACGTTATGAAACATTTATTTTCAGCTAGAGCTGCAACTAATCTGTTGATTTTAACCGTTAATCAATTCGTTTTTTGGTCAATAAAAAGTCTAAAAACATCAATCAGTGTTTCTCAAACCACCAGACGACGTCCTCAAACGTCTTGTTTTGTCCACAAACCAAAGAGAGACTCAAGTTTATCGTCATAAAGGAACAAAGAAACCAGAAATATTCACATTGAAGAAGCTGAAGAAGAGAATCTGGACTTTTTTAAACGGATTATTGGATTTTCAAAATAGTTGACGATTAATTTAATAATCGATTATTGTTCGATGAATCGATTCATTGTTGTAGCTTTATTTCCGGCGCCCCTAATCAACAGGTCAAAATAGAAGAAACTGATCAGTTCTTGGATCGATACTCCAGCTTAAATGAAGTTATGTATATATTTTAATGAACTCTGGACTGTTACAGAGTCTGTGCTGGTGAAGGAGGACGTGTTCAGTGTGTGTGTTAAAGGTGACCTATTATGCTATTTTTCATCTATTTCATATGGTTTTAAGTTGTCCAAGCATATTGTATTCATAGTGTATTGTCCCCAAATCAATCTGCAGCTCTAGATCTCAGTAATCTAAAAGTGTCTCTCCAGAGCTCTCCTGAGAACGAGCTGTTTCTGTGTCTGCACCTTGAAATGCAAATGATTATGTGTAAACCACGTCCACTCCACAGCTGTCACGGGGAGAGGGTGTGGTTTTCACTACAGGTACATGTGCCAATGTTGACATTGAGACAGCAGGGGTCGGGTATTGATTTCCGAAAAAAAAAAAAAAAAAAAAAGTTTATGAGACTCGCATCTTGTCTGAAAAAATATTACTGTTTCACTGTGACAGAAGGAGATCGCCTACATGGTGGCTCCTATGCCATCAAACTGTCAAATACAGTAAATAAAACGAGTGAAACTGAGGAGCAGCACAAACTGTAGGCTACACTGTTATGGACTGATGAGAAGTTACCGGAGAATAAGGTTTTGCGCCGTGAGAGGAGACTTCCTCGTTCAGATCAGGATCATGTCTCTCACTCCGTGATGAGGACCGCTGCACCGCAGCGCTGATGAGAAGCCGTATCACGCCAATATCCGCGCTTTCATTTTTAATGACGGCTGGGCAGCTGTTTTTCAGTCAGTGATTCAAAATGATCATGCGGATACCGACCGATGCTCCCCATCTACGGTTCATGTGAAATGAAGCCGACGGACGGACGAGGGGGTGGAGGTGGTGCGACTCTTGATCAGGAAATGGCTCATGAACTAACGTTTTCCAGACTTGCCCAGGGGGAGGATAAGGAAGTACCGGGAGGTGGAGTTACTCGAGTTCAACACATCCTGACGTCAAGTCTGCCAGCACTTTCAATTCGCCCGTTTGGAGACACGATCTCAAAAAAGTGTAAAAATCAATAGAGGGAGTGAACAGACTTTTTTCACCTTCAGGCGTCATAGAAAGGCCCCGGGAACACATAGGACCACTACAAAACCTATAGAAAGTGGATTTTCATAATAGGTCCCCTTTAATAATAGTGAGTCTTCAGAGAGTGAAGATGGAGTTAACAAACAGAAGCAGAGAGAAGGACTCATTAATGCCGCCGCGCTGCAGCACAAGCTGTTTAACTCCCTGCCACCTCCTCTACACACACACACACACACACACACTTAAACACACACTCCTCTGGCGAGCAGCTCCCTCCTCCCTCTGCATGTGATTAATATGGAAAGCAGGAATATTGGAGTAAATTCCTCTGTGACGCACTCGTCAAAGCTGCTAAATCCGCGGGGCTAAATTGGTATTCATGGAGGCTTTCCTCTCAGGAGCCGGCGCTCCCTGCGGACGCTCCCGCCATCCAGCTCACAGATGCCGGACCTGCCTTGATTACCGTGTGTGCAGGAACGGCATCGCCCGCCGCCGCCGCCGCACATCCACCACCAAGAAGTCAAAGCCATTAAACTATTCCTGCAGCAGCAGCAGCAGAGAGGAAGTTGATGCAGATTTCTTTTCTCTTCTCTCTGAGTGAATAAACAGCAGCAGCAGCAGCGTTGAGGTTTATTCACATTATAAACTACTGGTAATAGCTCACAGTTACTGGAGGAGGAGGAGGAGGAGGAGGAGGGAGGGGGGGGGGTCAACATCAGGAACAGCTGGAGTGTCAAAGCCACCAGGTGTTAATGTTCATTATGTACATACGTAGGTATCCTCACGTGAGATGGTGAAACTTGTTTTGTTTTTTTCAAATCAGGGTTAGTGGCCTGAATTGTTTGAAAAAAGATTTGAGAAATTTTGACACTTTTTTTCCAGAAATTTCTCCAAAGTGAAAAAAAAATCTAACCCCCCAAAAATCTGGAAAAAAATCTAGAAAAATCAGATCAAGTTTCTCAAAAGAGAGTTAAAAAAAAAATTCTAATTTTTTTTCTTTTAGAACAATCTGGTACAAATTCTGAAAAAAAAGAAAAACATGTAAAAAAAATTTGAAAAATTCTAGAAAAATCGGATAAAATTTCTGAAAAGAAAGTTTTAAAAAAATTCTAAAAAAAAAAAGTTTAAACATCTTCTAGAAAAACATGTAAAATTTCACAAAAAAGTAAAAAAAACAAAACAAAACTGAAATAAAGTTGACAAATGATTAAAAAAAAAAAACTAGGTAAAATTTTACAGAAACAATCTAAAAAGGCTACAGTCCTCGCTGCAGACGGCCCCAGTTTGAATCCCGCACCGAGCGGCCCTTTCCTGCATGTCATTCCCTCTCTGGTACCGTTTACCGTCTTCTGACGTCCGGTTGGCTGCTCCGCCGTCGGCCTGGTTCCACGTGAATGCAGCGTTAGGTCGTCGTCTTGTGGTCACTCAGACGTCCAGCAACTGTTTTGTAGGAGATTATAAATTAATCTCTGGTTCATTTTGGATTTAAAATGTGAAACTGTGTCCAGATGCAGCTGCTGAGGTGGATCAGAGACGCTGCAGTGGGAGTTTCAGTTTTATCTGAAGTCGACTTGGTTCATCATCGCACTGTGACTGTTGTTGTAGTGAAGTGTGTGTTTGTGACCGTGTGTGTGTGTGTGTGTGTTCAGGCTGTGGGAGGAAGGCTGGAAGCAGAGATACTACAAGACCAAGTTCGACGTGGACGTGAGCGACGAGGACTTCAGGAAGAAGGTGGTGCAGTCGTACGTGGAGGGACTCTGCTGGGTGCTGCGCTACTACTACCAGGTACACACAGTACACACAGCTAGTACCAGGTACACACAGTACACACAGCTACTACCAGGTACACACACCACCACCACCACCACAGTGTGTATTAGAGTGTGTACTCTCTCTATAAACTCAGAGCAGCGTTGGTCAACGACCTCAAGTTTCTTCAGAACCGGTCGATTCTGGTTTTAGGTTTTATCCTCCTCCCTCCTTTTCTCCTTCCTCCTCCTCCTCCTCCTCCTCTTTCTCCTCCTCTTCCTCCCTCCCTCCTCTTCCTCCTCCTCCTCCTTCTCCTCCTCCTCCTCCTCCTTCTCCTCCTCTTCCTCCCCCTCTTTCTCCTCCTCCTCCTCTTCCTCCCTCCTCCTCCTCCTCCTCCTCTCTCTCTCTCTCTCTCTCTCTCTCTCTCTCTCTCTCTCTCTCTCCTCCTCCTCTTCCTCCCTCCTCCTCCTTCTCCTCCTCTTCCTCCCTCCTCCTCCTCCTCCTCCTCCTCCTCCTTCCTCCCAGTCCTTTTCTTCCTCCTCTCTCCTCCCTCCTCCTCTTTCCTCCTCTCCTCTCTCCTCCTCTCTCCTCCTCTCTCCTCCTCCTCCTCCTCCTCCTCCTCTTCCTCCCTCCTCCTCCTCCTCCTCCTCCTCTCTCCTCCTCCTCCTCTCTCTCTCTCTCCCTCCTCCTCCTCCTCTTCCTCCCTCCTCCTCCTCTTCCTCCTCCTCTTCCTCCCTCCTCCTCCTCCTCCTCTTCCTCTCTCCTCCTCCTCCTCTCTCTCTCTCTCCCTCCCTCCCTCCTCCTTCCGCCTCCTCCTCTTCCTCCTCCTCTCTCTCTCCTCCTCCTCTCTCTCTCTCCTCCTCCTCCTTCTCCCCCTCCTCCTCTTCCTCCCTCCCTCCTCCTCCTCCTCCTGTTTACCATGTGCTTATTCACTAAACCACGCTGCTGTTGTATGATATTGATCTTTATGTAGAAATGAAATAAGGAGTCTCCGCTGAGCCGAGGGATTTGTTCTCGCCGCCAGAACCGGAGCGCCGCCGTCGTCTCTGGGGGCCGTTCTTGGTCTGAATTCATTAGCGCGCTCCTCGAGCCGGGAGCGGAGTGAAGGGGAGGGGAGCGGCGGGGGGGGGGACGTGTCTGCGCGGCGCTGCCACACATTCACGGTCGTGTCCGTGCGGCGCCGTAGAGTTATGATCACACACACCTCTCGCCGCCGCCGCCACACGGCGAGGAGGAGAGTTCATCATAAAAACACAAAAGACTGAAGACGGAGACTCGAGCCGCGTAACCCTGAGCCAGAGTGGCTTCTACATAAAACCTGTTGTAGTTCTTATTCAATGGTTTTGTCATTAAAAGACAAACTCGACAGAAACCAGAGTTTTTTTCCTGTAAAACGGTTAAAAATCTATATTTATAATTAAGAATCATGCAGTGAGTTCTGTGATTGGCTCATTGTTAATAAGTGGTTTAATATCAGAGAGCTCTCACCTCACGCTCAGATGTCACTTTATTAGGAACACAGTCTGTTAAAGACAATAGTTTAGTTTATTTAACGTGAATAAATGGCAGAAAATCCACATTTAGGTTTTTATTTTACTCAGTAGATTTCTCCTAAATTCACCAGAGGTTAGTCTGACCCATGTCCTGTCAGGTATCATTGTAAAAATAAACTGTTTTTGAAATGTGCCTGAATTTTCATCAGATAGACGTTAATATTATAATAGTGTGAATAAAAACAAAAACACACTTGTTCACTGTTTTCAAAGCCACAGTCGATGTAAAGCAGTTCGACGAATAACAAATTAGAAATTTAAAAAACATAAACCGTCCATTTGGCTTTTATTTTGAAATTTCTGCTCAGACTCCTTTTATTCCTCATGTTTTTATAAAATAGTGTTTTTCAATGTGCATGTTTTTATCTCTCCATGGAAACGTATTTTACGGTATTTTTAATCCAAGCAGCCTCACAATTGAACCTATTTTTTTCTTCCAATTAACCCGAATATCGCTAAATAAAGTATATTTCAGACATTTGCTGATAGAACTTATATAATTCAAACATAATAATTGATATAAAAATTAAAATTGGTGACTTTTCTGTCACTACAGACTAAAAACAACAACAGATTAACGTTTATTCACTCTGATTAAAAATGTTGCAGCTTTCCTTTATCTCTTCCTATCAGTCGCTATGAAACCGGACAGTAAAATGTTGTTGTTTTTTTCGTCGTCGTCATGGTTTTTTTTCTGGTCTTTGACCCGTCGGCCACAGTCACAAATGAGTTTCTCCTCCAGACAAAACGTGTCGTCATATTTCCATAAATGATCTGTGGCCGGAGCTTTTATCATGGAAACGTCCCGTATTATCATCTGAATGAGCGTCTGTAATAATAGAGCAGCAGCGGTGGAGGTGTTGGTGATGGGGGGGGGCTTTGAAACCAGGTCTGGAGGCTGAGATGTGAAGATTGGTGGAGGAACCGCCACAGAGGTGCATTGTGGGAAATGAAGGTCGTTCCTTGCTGTTTGAACGACCCATGTTTTCTTCTTCTTCCTCCTGTGTTTTATTTTGAAGGGCTGATCCTTGAGAAGATTAAAAAAAACAAAAGAAAACATCTCTGTGTAAATTTCTAGCTTCTCTCTGGAGCTCTAGTAACGTCAGGTCGGTGTCAGCCAATCAGAAGAGAGGAGGAGCCTCTGAGACTCTTCTCTGATTGGCTGACTGTTCTCTAAAGTGATCCAATCAAAAACAGAGCAGATTTCAGAATAAAACACTCAGAGAAACCAAATCCTGCAAAGTTGTTGGATGGTGGGTCCAGGTGGTGAGGGGGCGGGGCTTAGTTGTGACATCACAAAGTAACAGGAAGTCCTAACGGCTGGTTT